>JASAMX010018318.1:0-15031 GCA_030248175.1 Microlaimidae sp. YZB2_3 | reverse complement strand
AGGAAAGTTTTTGTATAAAAGTAGAAAAACCAGTTCTTAATAAAAATATTTCTAGTATGGATTTGGTTTTGTTTTAGGATAAAATAATTTTATTTAGTAGCTATTGTCTTATTTGTTTTTTCCGTAACTATGTTTTTTGATGTTTCAAATTTATTTGACCTTTCTGTATTTTTATCTGTGTTTACTTTTTTATCCTATTGTGTGTTTTATCTGCATCTTGTCTTCATTTTACTGCTTTGCGCGTTTTAATATTTATCTGTTTGTAGTTTTCTACTTTTTTTTCTTTTTTGCTATAAATCTAACTTATCTATTTAAATTCCTAAATTTCATGTAGTTTTATATACCTTTTGTCTATTTTACTAATTTTATTCTATATCTTTTTGTAATTTATTTGATTTAAATTGTAATTTAATATTATATCTATTTAGATGTATTACTGATGATGAGTATAGTTATACTCGAAAGCTCTAATTTATGGTGTCCAGAATAAACGTTTTATCTTACGTTTTAATTGCATTACTACGATTCAGATTCTCCAAAGGAAAATCAATTGCTGTTTTTTCTTGCAGTTCTGCTTTTTTAGATGACATGCTTTGTGGTAGGCTTTGTTGATAGTACATTCTATGAATTCGGCCTCTTTTTCAATCTCATTGCCATTATTAAATTCAGCTAAATGAATTTGTAGCTGCTCTTCCAAACAGTTTTTATATCTACTCCAATTAGTTCTTTTAGGGTTCTCCTATATTTTGGTGGATTGCTTATACTGCCCAGACAGAAACTGATCTGCCTGTGATCTGATAATGAATCCTCCTCAGAGACTGGCCACTGCACAATTTTGTTGGCAATTGAACGCGAGGCAAGCGTTATGTCTAATACTGCCTGCCTTGCTCTGGTTACAAACGTTGGTTCATTTCCACAATTCAGAATTTCCAAGTTTGTTGTGACAATGTAGTTTAAAAAACTGACGCCTTTAGCGTTGATGTCAGTACTACCCCATTGTATGTGGTGGGAATTTGCATCACATCCAATGACACATGGTATATGATTATTGCTAGCGTATTGTACCAATTTAACCAACTCCTCAGATGGTGGTGGATTAATTGCATCAAATGGTAGATGCACTGAGGCTATAATTAGCTCTTTGCTTCTACCGTTTAAGTTTACTTTAGCCTTTGCAGCTGCTATGTCTTGAGAACATAGCTCTGGCAGAAAAATAATATTATATTTTGAGACACAAGTAAGCATGCTCTTGGTCTTAAAGCATTTATATCATGAACTAACGTACCTTTAGAGCTCAGTCCTCTGATTGAATTGTTCACAATGCATGGCTCCTGTATCACGGATATAAATGTGTGCAGTTTTTTATAAGACGCGGCATAATACAGATACTGCATCTTTGCTATGCTGCAAGTTAATCTAAATAAAATTGGTGCTGATGTTAGTCATGGTTACAGTGGTAAAACTAAATCAGTATATACATATTCATAAAAAGTTTTTTTTCAGTATCTTTCCTTAGGCCTACTTTGACCCAAGTCCAGGAACTGGAAAGTTCACTCAGTGAGTTGAAAAGTAGGGTCTAAGGCCCAACAGCTTTAAAGCCTCAACCAATGGTTGGTCTATACCAAAAGTCAGTAGTTGCTCATTTTTGCTACTGTCTCTGGCCCAGACTTTCCATTGGTGTGTCTTTAAAGTTGAGTTTTGATACTGAAGTCTCTGCAATATTTAAGGCTCCTCCAGGTTGCAGCCTGGAATCCACACTCTTGCTTTTGTTAGCTCCAGATTGCTGAGTTTTATGACCTGAAAGCGTCTGCCTTCAAAATGGTCGATATCTGGAACCAGTTTGTGAAGCCACTTGAGAGTAGTCATGTTGGCACAGCTCAGTTTGAACATATCATTGTGCAGTCCACATTTCTCAAATTGAGATGGTGGTTCTTCATTGATCATCCCTTTGTCAATGAAGGCATCAATTTGAGAGTGTATGTTTTGGACGATTTTGTCAGTGACAGTTGCTAGTGTCCTTGAATCATCAATGTTTGAGGCCGACTTACATGCAATGACCACCTGGAGGTCTTTAGCAACTGCCCTTGCATATGAAACCGCTTTTACACGTTTGGCGCTAGGAGCACTAAGAGTTTACTAATCAGAAGCCCTTGGTCTTTTCAAGCAGCTCCGATGATGGCTTTTGAGCCCCTTCCTGCAGCGTGGGGCCCATTGCTTAGAAGTATCAACAATTGCACCAGAGTCAGATTTGCTTTCAAGCGTACCAAGGCCTTGACCAGCTTTTCTCTTAATCTTCCTATATTTTTTCCCATTTATTTTTTTGGGTGTTGTGACGACTCAAAGTAGAAGCAAAAATAACCAGGCGCTGAAAAATTTAAACAGTTAAATTTATTGAAAAATTTGGCCAATACAGGTATTGAACCTGTAACCTCCAAAGTCGACTCTGGGGTGCTATCCATTACACCATAGGCCGGACAGGGAAAGGGGAAAGATAATTGCCTTTTATTAACGCTTGCACTTTGAGTTTTCATGGAAGGGACACAAATGTGTCACACCTTCCTACCAAGAGAAGAGCTGACCTCAGCCTCTTTGATTCAATCCGCCCAACTCCACCAGTCCCAACAAGCCCGTCTATCTATCGTAGAATGAAGGGTACACTCGTATACATACCCAGAGGTGTGTATCAGCCACCAAATATGTGACGACCCAAAGTAGAATCGAAAATAACCAGGCGCTAAAAAATTTAAACAGCCAAATTTATTGAAAAATTTGGTCGATACAGGAATTGAACCCATAACCTCTAAAGTCGACTCTGGCGTGCTATCCATTACATAATAGGCCAGACAGGGAAAGGGGAAAGATAATCGCCTTTTATTAACGCTTGCACTTTGAGTTTTCACAGAAGGGACACAAATGTGTCACAATTTCTTCTTTTCTGAAATTGGAGGTTCTTTTAACTCTTCATTATCAGGTTTATTGCTGGGACAGAATTCATCACCCAATAACATGGATTCATCCAGCCCCGCTAATTTGCTGTCTGACACCTTTGGGCCAAAAAGAACAGCACTGCTGCTCTGTGAAGTTGTTGACACTGAAGCCACCAGAACAACATTGGCGTCTGCAGATGCAGGTGCTGGTTGAGAATGGCTGTCATCCTCAACCGCATCTACAGTCATTATTGTCAGTGAAGCATCTTCTGCATTGACCCTTTTACGTAGAGCCATTGAACACATAGACTTTGCGAGTTCGTCCTGGTGGACTTCCTCAGAACAAGTAACTTTTCTTCCCAGGGTTTTGCCGTGTTCTACAATAGCACCCTCGAAGTTACTAGACGCTTTACAACTATTCCCACCTGGCAACGGTATGGGAGATGGAGAGTTAACTTTAGGAGAAGCCGCGAACCCTTTCGATATGCTCACCCCAACATAACTGACATTATTATTTTTAATTGACAATTTTTTAAAGGGGGTTGAGTGGTATTAGTAGTCTTGCCTGGAGTGAATCCCAATGGCAAGATCCATTTATGCCAGGATGAGGCATTGCCTGCATCTGTCATCTAAAAGATGACAGACACTGGCATAACCCAGCACAAAAGGATCACCATTGGGGCGGTGCAGTCAATCCGCGGTGCAGGGCAAGATGTTAATCCGGTTAGCTGTTTGTTACCCATTGTGCAATGACTGAAAAACAGTCTAATGGGTAACAGTTCCTCCACGGAAAGGCTCCATTTGGCGGCCGGTTGTGTTTAACAATGTGTTCAATATTTTGTCACTTTTAATAAAAAAGAGTGAAAAAGTGTCTTTTTTTGCAATTTGATTTGTTAATTTTAAATAGTGATCATTTTTCATTTAAAGTATGCCCAAGTTAAAAAATTTACAAAGGCTAGATTGTTAAGTTTATTGATAATAGAGAAACAAAATTTTAAGTCAAAATGAATTCTTCTTTCGCTTCCAAAGACTAGGTTCAAATTTTGATATGTTCAATATAGCTTAAATTTGAGTTTAACCCAGATTTTTTGAAAAAGGCGTTTAGTAATTTTTTGAAGGCTTTCTATTAGATCAATATTTTTTAAAAGATGAGAATGTATAAATGCACTTTATAAGGGTTTGTTTTTAACTTAGTTATTATACTTAACAAAATTAGGCTTGGGTGACACCTGTGACTTGCAGGACTTGCAATATTTATAGAGTAATTAAAATATATTGTTTGCGCACGTAACCTCATAAGCAACCATTTTAAACAGTACTTATAAAAAACAAAATGGGATCTATATGTTTAGTATCACTAAAAAACAAGATTTTATTTCCACCGTGCTGTATATCAATCTACCAAAAAAATTTCAAAATTTTGATTTTGTAAATCTAAGTTATTGAGTTTTTTTGTTAATAATTTGCAAAATACTTTAACAAAACAACGCCTTTAGGCAGCGAATTCCAGGAACTTCTGGCACGATGACAAAAACATTTTTAGTTAATTCTAATTTACAATATCCCAGTAAGAACGGGATATATACCTCAGTTGGAAATACAAGTGTTTACCTGCCTCAATCGCAAATTTTCTGCCTCCTACGTGCCTGCGACCTGCGTTCAGATTAAACTTAGCTGCCTCCTTAGTTCAATCCGATGCAGTTTTATTTGCTTTTACTCTACGAGAGGCAAGTTCAAGAGCCGTCCTTACCGGGATATTTATCAAAAAGTTTATGATTTACCAAACATATCTGGTTTTTACTTTCTATTATAGTGATGTTTCCTAGAGCTCCGGTTAGCAGCTCTGGAGCAACTCACGGAGCTCTCTTTTAGTTTTTTACTAATTTTATGAATAATTTAAAATTTATGCCAGAGATTATTTTTACAATTTTTTTAAATTAATGTTTTTCAAAATTTATAAAAAACAATAAAAATAGTGTAAAAATTTCGATGGAGTAAAATAAATTCTATTTAAAGATTAAATAAGCTTAAAATCGTTCATTTGAGGGGCTGGGCTTCTGAGCTTTCACTGCTTTAAATGGCCGGAGCTTCGGAGCATGATATTAGAAGCAGGAAATAGGAACATAACTGTTACTTACACACTTTTAAAAATCAATCCTCTAAAAACCTACATTTTTCAAACAAATTGTCAATCTTTTATTTGCTAAAGGCGATTGATTTCTCACTATTTTGTAAAAATTTATGGGGCAAATAGCCCGTGTCAGTGTCGCCTGGCAAATGAATATCTTTGTTTTTATTGTATTTTTTAAATTTATTTGTTTATTTTGTAGTAAATAGTAGGTAGTTAAAATGCCCAGAACTGATAATTTATTTGTTTTGTTTGTTATTTATTTTTAAACTTGTAGCACCAAAAAGCCCTGTAAAACTTCAGAGCATATATTGTCAAAAAACTAAATTGTTTATCGTGTAGTTCTGTATGTTTAAAATGATATTCTTCCACAGTTGAAAACCTCAAAACTATAATGTTTTTAACTATTTTCAGAAAAATTTATGGTCAATTAGAAAGTTATCCAACCATGCGCACTAGTGATGTTCCAACCTCCCAATATTATGTATGCTAAAGAGTTCCGCCACGTCAGGATTTTAAGGACCCTCAAAATGTCTTATAGTATTTGTTATCTCGTCATATATTATTTGGTCTGTGGAAATGGTTGTGGGAGGAGCTAATAGAATCACTTTTAGCCAATTAGTGCTTGGAAAACAATGAATGAAGGATCTTTTTTTTCATAAGCACTAATTGGCTAAAAGTGATTCTATAACAATATAACTTTGTAAAGAATATTACACTGAACAATTTCCGTTTAAATGGGAAGGTTTTGACTATCGTAGCCTTTTAAATAAGTGATTTTAAGCTTATTTAAGTTTGAAATACATTTTAAGTTATTTTATTTGCATTTTTATGACTATATTTACGTTTAAATAAGTTTTGACAAAATTTGGATTATAAAAAGGTTTTGACAAAATAATCCATGGCATCACTTTACAGACCTGTGCACGGTTTGAAAATGCCCCCCGCTTTATTGGAGAATTTCTCCCCCCCTTTTATTGCCCCTCCTCCGCGGAAAAATGAGAAAGTACCCAAAAATTATGACGCCATTTTTTACCTATTATGACGCCATCATTGCGAAATTTTTGCAGTTTTTAGCCTATATCAATGTAATTTAAGCTATTTTAGACCTACTTTACCTTATTTTTTTGTCCCTTTTTTCCCTTTTCCTTTCTTTTTTTCTCTTTTTTCTCCTTTTTTTCTCTTTTTTTTCTTTCCCCCCTGCTTGCCCCCCCCGTTTTATTTCCCGAACCCCTCGTTTCAAAAAAGTTGTCCCCCGTGCTTCCCTCCGTTTTAAAATTGCCCCCCCCAAATAAAACCCCGGGGGGTCAGTGCACAGGTCTGACTTTAATTAATAATAAAATTAATAAAAAAATCGGGCTAAGTTCCGGCGGGGTTGTTTGTGTGTTCTTAAAAGTGGAGCTCCGGGGAACATCATTATTACGCACGTAAAAAACAGATTTATTTTTAATATAACATAATATTGTCACTCTTTTTACTATCGATTGCCAAAAATTTTAAGTCCGTTTAAAAAAAAACATTTTTAGGTTATAAAATCCAAAGCTTTTTTTGGTGAAAATCGGTTGTCCAGTATAATGATGGTTATGTTAATTTTAAAAAAATCAACTTTTTATGACATTTCCTGGACTTTAAGTTTTACAATGATACCTTATTTATCCTAATCTGTTTGGTGGTTGGGGAGGAAGGTTTTTCCCAGTTTTTAGTAAAAAAAACGTTATACAGTATAAAGTAGTTAATGATGATATTTTAAAAAACATATATTTGCTTTTCAATTGATCAATAACTCTTGATTATTTATTAACTCAAAATTAATACTAAATTGCAAAACTGATTCCTGATATTTTCAGTTTTGAAAGAGGACCAGTCTGGAAATTTTGCATTTAAACTGCGTTTATTTTTACTATTTCGTGTATATTTTTTTATTTCTTACTGGTTTACTCCCATTATGCTACAAATTTACTGTTCGGCTTGCTAAAATTTTTTTACTTACCTCCGGCACCAATTTTTGAAACGTGGTCTATCCTTAAATTTTCGCGCAAGTAAGTTTGAGTAGCAGAAAGTGCGTTCGTAATTGTGAACTCTTGATTGGAAAACGACGCCAAAAACTGATGTCCAATTAGCTGCGCGCAATTAGCTACCCATGCTTGTGTAAAATAAACGGCACGATATACAAATCATGTATTATATGAGATTCGTGAATTAGCTTTGTCTCACTTCTTTGTTTTTTCTGAGTTAAATTTATTATTGATTCAATAATAAATAAATTTTTTTAAAATGCATTAACAAACAAAATCAATAAAAATATTTATTGAATAAAAGCATTTACTGACTAGCAAACTAAGTAAATTAAAAGTTTAAAAATTCAAAAGTTTGAATCTAAATTAAAACTTTTTTCCAAAAATATTGTGTATTATTGATAATCAAACAATTAAGATCTTTTGCAATATGAATAAATAAAAATAATTCATGTTCAAACTTTATTATTTCAACAGAAAACAATTTAAAATCTATAAGCAGCTATTATAACTAGTTTTTATCATTTAGAATCGCAACAAAATAAAAAAGGTAGAGTAAGGAAGAGACTGTAAAAGCTCTTTTAAAAGCATGTTGACGTGATTTTGTTGATTATATTTTCTATGATCGTCTGGGGCAAGGGCAGTATTGAGCATCGTCCCCAGGAGGTCCAGGTATTCCGGAGCGACCGGGTTGTCCTGGCTGTCCGAGATCACCTAAAATTTATGAACCTTTATTTAGAACTGAAACCAAGGCTTTTAATAATAAAAAAAACTTTAATAATTTCGTCAGATTAAAAACTAATTAGAATAAGCGTAAAACCTTGGAAAGTTTTAAATGTGGACTATTAGGATATTTCACTCACCAGGGGGTCCGGGAGGTCCTTGATTTCCGGGCTGTCCATCGTTTCCGCGATTTCCCTGGTTTCCAGGTTGACCCCTGGGCCCGGGGGGTCCACGCGGCCCGCTGGGTCCCTTGGGTCCGGGTAGACCCTTGGTTCCGCGCGTTCCGGGGCGACCTGGGGCGCCGGGGAGGCCCGGGGTACCGGGTCTGCCCCCCTCACCGGGAGCCCCGGGGGGACCGGGAGGTCCGTCACGGCCGGGGTTGCCGTTGGGTCCTCTATTGCCAGCCTAAATCAAAACAAAAGTAAATAAAAGAAAATTAAAACAAAAAATAATCAAAAGGAATGCTTGAAGCTGTTTAAAATATACTGCAGCAATTCCTCTCTGGCTATTAACGATTCAAAAAGGAAGAAATCGTAAATTTTGTAAATAATATAATAAAACTGAGACACGTTTATTTATTCTAATTTAATAAAAACTAATAGTTCTTGAATTGGTTTTGAGTAAAGTGATTTTTGATGTAATTGTTGTTCTTAGGGTTCTAATTAGGGTCATTACACGCCCTAATTAGGGCTATGGAAGGCCCTAATTAGAGCCAGCCCTAGTTTTGCAGTAAATTAATGTGAACAATAGATAAAATCATGTATTTTTCTTTATTATTATTTTGCATTACTATGTGGTGTTTTTGTTTTTTTATACAGTTCCAGCGCGAGCCGTCTACATGCTAAAAGTACAAAAAACCATAAAAAAAGAAAAAAACTGGAATTCTTCAAAAACAACCGACTCAAGTGGTAACCGGAAAGATGGATTGTTTAAAACCGTTATTTTTCATGTAAACGATAAAACTCACAAGTAACAGTTATGGTGGATTTTAGACCTTAATTTTTCCAAGCAACGTAAGCAAAACTAAAGCTAAATTTAATGTTTTGTGATTTTGAGATTTTGCTTAGGTTGCTTAGGAACACTAAGGTTTATAGTTCACGATTTAGGTAGTTTATGACTTTTATCGTGATATTTTTTTTTAATTTATCACTTTGTCTATAATTTATTAAGAACTATTTTAATTGAATGGGTTGTTCTTGAAAAATAATGGTTAAACTAGTAGTTCGTCCATGTTTAAAGTAGTCCATCTTTCTGGTGACGACTTGAAGGGGTTGTTTTTGAAGAATGCCAAAAAACTTACGTCTCCTGGGTTCCCGGGTGCGCCGGGGGATCCTTGGGGTCCGGGGGAGCCGCGGGGTCCTGCCGGACAGAGCCGGCAGTTTCCGTTGGGGTGGGTGGGATAGGGTGGGACGGTTCCGTCCAATCCGGGACCGCCCGGAAGTCCCGGGGCTCCGGCTTCCCCGTCCAGTCCGGCCTCACCGGGCGGACCCGGAGGTCCGGACGGGCAGCTGCTGCCTGCATCGCAGTCTAAATTTTAATTTAAATAAAATTTAAGTATGACCTGCGCAAAATATATTTTATAAATAAAAAAGTTACTTGATTATTCATTTTGTAAAAATGTAAAACTCTCATTTTTAACAAAAATTCGAAAGTAATTTTTATCAGAAATTAGTAAAAATTAGAAATTTATGCTCAGTTATGCTGTGAAAAAAATTACAAGCACTCATGCAATATTTAGCGTGCACCAGCCGCTAAACATAGAATTTCTAATTATGAAACAAGTGAACTTGAAACTTGCAAACAAGTGTAATTTACTGAATAATAATAATAGCAATAATAGGCCAAGTTTATTTAATAAATAAAAAAAATTTGCTTACTGCATTGCGGTCCGGCTTGGCGAGTCTTGCGGACGAATGTGCGGGGATTGTTTTTACGAGCTGAAGAAACCGAGTTCCAGATTTCTTCTTCAATCACCTAAAAATATAAAAATTAGTCATAGATAATAAAATAAATTTATTACATGTTTTAATCATTATAATATTATAATAATGTGTTTTTTTTTCGTGTATTTGTATTGCTATCCATAATTAAAAAAGATGGGGCACCTAATACTTTATAATTTAAAACCTATATAAAATAAAACTAAAGAATCAGTCGTTTAATGTAGATATACCTTTTATTCGTCAAAAATTGTATTCATTTTTGGATATTCGGTGATTTTTTTAATCAGAGAGTTGTTATTCTATTTTATGTATTTGTACCACAATATAATAGAATGAATTAAATTGCACTGCAATAGAAACAATAATCAACTTTAGTATATATAATCATTGTTGCTGTATAACTCATTTTGTTGTAGTGACGCCGATAATGTACAAAAAGAAAAGATGGATTGATAAAAAAAAACTTGAATGACAGATATTTACACACTTCGAGTTTTTTGTCAGTGCCATTTATTTTGATCAATGTACTAGCAAACGCAAACGTAAAACTCACGTTTGTAATCATGATTTATTTACCGTATTCAATAAATTAGTTTTAAACGGAAAGAACATTTAAACGGTATTACAAACACAGTAAATAAGGCATATTTCGTCAGACACAAAATTCACAAGAACTTTTTAGCATTGCCCTGGGAGTCATAAATAATCGTTTGTTTAAGACGTGGGTAGTGTGGACAAAAAAAAAAAATAAATTGTGAAATTAAAAAATAATGGACAAAACTAGTTTGCTTGCAGTTAATTGGGCTATATGAATAGCTTTCGCCGAGGTAGAATGGTGAGCAATTTTCTTTATGTTTGTTAGCGGAACTGTACATAATTATTATATTCATTTAATAATTATATTTAATTAAAAATGAATATAATAATATACATTTAATAATTATATTTATTTCATTTAATTACGTTTATTTACCTTAAATTCGTCTATTTCCAGTTGAACCTGGTCGTTCATGTTAGATAACTGAGTCCAAAACATGGGAACGGCCAAAAAGCAGATGAGCGTTGCCAAAATCGACACCCCAATCGCTGTCCAACCGGCGACTCGTGCGGACATTTTCTAAATAATAATAACTGTTTTGTTTTATAACATGGTGGGATTCAGAAATAACAAAGTTGTACAAAGGTTTTTTTTTAAATTTTAAATCAAGAACTAAAAAAAGATAAAGTCTAACTAATAACAAATTGTTAACGGCGTATTTTTTTTTTATAAAATTGTAATTTTTTTAAAATATATTTTTATAAAATGACATTTTTGCGGTGCGAACCTTTCGGTTCCAGAATAAACCGGTCGGTGGTTTTTGGATTTATAACGATGACGTGCAAAGTCCTCATAAAAATATGTTAAATTCCCATGACCAAAGACCCCATGAAACAGTGTTAATTCTATAGAATTGAAGAATGTGTTTGCAAACTAAAATTTGTTTTTAGAAATTTTGTTTTAAGTATAAAAACATTTTAAAAAATTTAGCCTAAGCAAAGCCGTAAAATAACCCTAAATTTTATCATGATAAGTTTTATTTCTATTTTGCAAGAGTTAAAATTTAAAGGAAATAGTGCAAACGCATTATATTTATGAGAAATGAACACTATTTCATCAAGAATTTGTACTGGTTATGAGGATTTTGGCCAATGAGAAATTCGTCCTTAGGGTCTTTGTACAGATCCTTTATGACAGTGTAAAACCATCCCTTTTAAAACCGTAAAAAATTGGCACGAGTCTGGACCCGACCCGACACCTTTACAACTCCGACTTTCCCAATCTGTAATAACGGGTACTCCAAGTTTTTGACTTTGGAATCATAACTGAAATACTGATGTTTCTAGAACTCCCGATTGCGATTTCCGGACTCCAGCCGGTGTATGAAGATAGCAGCGCCAAAAAAAAACGAAAGTACTTACTGGTTTTAGATGGGTCCAACTGAATAAAACGGAAACTGAAGGTTTAATTTGGAGAAGGTTGCGCCCGGCCTTTTATAGTAAGGGATACGCGGTAATTAGGCGATCTTATGGAAGAATAAGCAATGTTTTAAATTTTCCGAATGGCTGAATCCTGACAAATTTTTACACGTTTGCAGGCCTTTTTGCTCTGGCGGAATCCGAAGTGTCGTTTCCCACAATAAATTCACTCGTAAATCACTGTCGATTGCTTAATAAAACAATCTTGTTTTTCTTCAGCCCGCGGGTTTGGTAAGATTTGGAAATTAAAACTTGGCCGCCCTTCAAACTTCAAGAGCCGTGCGAAAACCCGCTCATCAATTAATTCCTTGGCTGGAGTTTTTGTCACGGTAATAAGTTTTCGGACAGGTTTTTATATTTACCATGACGTTTCCTTCCCGACCGCGCATATTCTTCAAACATTTTAATCGCAATCTCAGCTTCGAGTTGAAAATAAAGTTTTTGTCACATAAAATCAAGTTTTTTTCCAGAATAATGTGCGCCCCTGACATTTTAACTTTCACCCTGAATTAATTTTTTATTTTGAAATGTTTAATTTAAAGAGCACTTTCACTATCAAATTCCTACATCGCCCACCGGCAATTAAACCACTCCTTTAATAGAGTAGTGCATTTAATTTCGGCACTTTTTTTTAAATTGGGCATTTTTGATTTTGGACTATATCTTTGGTAATCCTGGACGGAATACGACGTTTGATAGCTCAAATGAGAGCTAATTATATGTAGATAACTGTCGTGAGCTTTTTATTTGTTATGTTATGATATTTTCATGTAAAATTGTGTGATTTACAAAAAATAAAATTGTTACTCGTTTTTAGAACATGGGCATTTCATGATTACGCAATAAATTGGTTTAAAAATTAAACTGTCCTAGTAAAATTTAGTCTATTTTCCGAATTTTTAGTCCCCGTGGTTCTAGGTTGTGTCTGTGGTGAGCAATCGTTATAAAATAAAATAGTTTTATTTCGGCACACATATTGCTGTAGGTAAAAACGGGTAGAATTAGGTGTTCGGTGGTTAAATTGTAGTTGTGAATATATAAAAAACAACGTTGAAATGTGTAGGGGTCATAGCACTGCACTTAAACTCCATTAAGGAGTCCTTTTAAAAAGTGCCGAAATTAAATGCTCTTTTTCCCAAATTTTGCTCATTTTGATACCATTTGGCATTTTAGCTGTAACTTTTTGCCAGTTACACGTTGAACAACAAGTAGAAGCTTAAATTAAAGAAAACTGTCTGAAGATAATGATAGGTTTTTAAACTTTTGAAAATGATAATTTTTTGACTGAAAAACAATCGATTGTTTGTAAAGTGCCGAAATTAAATGCACATATTGAATTTCGGCAATTTTCCATTTTTTTAAAAACTGATTTAAGGTCTATTCATACTTATGACAAAACGTCCTTTGGACAAAGTCCAAAGGACAAACCAAAACGTCCTTTGGACAAGCCAAAACGTCCTTTGGACTTTGTCCTTTGGACGAAGTATGAACGCTACTTAAAATTTGTCCTTTGGACAAAGTCCAAAGGACAAAATCCAAAGGGAAAAGTCCAAAGGGAAAAGTCCAAAGGACGTTTTGGCTTGTCCAAAGGACAAAGTCCAAAGGGAAAAGTCCTTTGGACTTTGTCCTTTGGACAAAATCCAAAGGGAAAAGTCCAAAGGACAAAAGAAGTATGAATACGTTGTCCTTTGGACTTTTCCTTTTGGACTTTTCCCTTTGGACTTTTCCCTTTGGACTTTGTCCTTTGGACAAAGTCCAAAGGACTTTTGTCCTTTGGACTTTGTCCAAAGGACGTTTTGTCATAAGTATGAATAGACCTTTAATTAAATAAAAAAAATACTTTCGTACAGTGAAACTTTTGTGACGCAACGCAGTATCGTAAAAGCTTAATGAGCTGGAACTTAAAAATTTTTGTAGCCTTGAATCTAATGCAAATAAACAAAATTTTAAATTTCTCCTTTAATTTCGGATTTTTTATTACTTATTTGTCAAACATTTATATTTATTGCTTGCATTGACACTAATTTTACACCTTAATTAATGAAAACTCAAAACCAGTATTGATTAACGACCTTGTGATTTATAATGACATTTTTTTCTGCTTGTTAATCTAATTATGAAAAAAAACCTGATGTGATTGAAGTGTTTTTTAAACTTGGAAGAATTTTCACTTAAATAAATCCTAATTTCTAACCAGTTGATTTGAGAAACGGAGATAAATTTAACAACAATACAACCAAAGGTTTAAAAAATCGTTATCGTAATTAAATCAAACACCAATAGTTTAAGTCATAATACAGATATACGGATTTTAATTTTGCATAAAAAAAGTCAGGGGTAATAAAAGGAAAAAGCTAAATTTTTTTAATTTGATTTAACACCGATTGCGGTAATAAATGAATAGTGCTAATTTTTTTAAAAAGAAAGTCGGATGCGGTGGGTGGTACTTTTTGTGTGTTAGACCTTTAAAAAATAGTGCTCCTTGTTTTTTCAGACTAAAATGGAACTTTTATAGAAAGATTTAACAAAAGCAAAAATTTAGATTTACATCAAGATTTAAATTTAGAACTATCCCCACAATTAAAACTCTGAAGAAAAAAATTAGGGGTAAAAATATTAAAACTGCTTATTTTATTTTAAAATAACACATAATACTCCTTCTTCGTGGGGGTCTCCATCGTCTACAGATCTCGGAAAAATTTTTAGGCAGTAAAAAAATATTTTTTAATTTGCTAAATTCAACGGATCTGATAATTAAATACTATTTATATAAACTTTTTTATTTTAAAATTTTTGTTTCCTTTTACTTTTTATTGCAAATATTCACTTATTTTAAAACGACTTACCATAAAAACCTTTTGCTCACATACATTTTAAACCGTATAATCTAAACTACAACTGCCCCTACGGCAAAAACACGCCTTTGCGTAATATCATAAAAGAAATGAACAAAAAAAATTAAAAAAAAACAGCAGGTTCATTGCAATTACACTGCTTTTAAAAAAATATTGGAAGTGTTGCAAAACATCATTTCAGTCGCCATTCTGGTTGTAATCAATTTTGACGCAACCGACCAATTCAAACCAATTATTATCGGTTTATTAAAAATCAGTCGAATCTAAGCTCCCGGTGGCACCACCTACAATGCTAGGTATTGTTGGTATTTTATTGTCGCATGCGTGATTGGTTTTTTTTGTTGAAAATATTCCTTTTTATAATGTGATTTAATTTTTTTGCTTATATAATTTTATTTAAATGTTATGTTGATATGCAATTATT
>JASAMX010018317.1:0-63487 GCA_030248175.1 Microlaimidae sp. YZB2_3 | reverse complement strand
GGTGGGAGTCGATTAATAGAAATTGGAAAATTGCTACACGTGTTTTGCGCGTAAGCTCAGCTTAAGCTGGGTCCATTCCCCTGACAGAAACAGGGACAGTGCCGAAGTGAAAAGTGGATAACATTAACAACCATATCCTACTTCTTACAGAAGGAAATTTTGAACCAGGAATATAATTAATAATAACAACAATGATTTCTTTATTGATTATATCAATGTTGTGACAGATATTATAAATATTTATCTCAGAAAGTAAAATAAATGTAATTGTTATTACTTCCGGGGAATTTGTTCAATAATCATATCATCCTCAATTTAAGCTAAAAAGGTTGGTTCGACTTAAAATTGGGGAAATGTCCATTGTATATACATAAATGGTTAGGCTAACTTTCTCTGAACCCCCGTGTTCACTGGTCATCCTAAAAATTTTTGCGTTAAAAGTGGCAAAACTCTAGTAAATTCTCTTCTAGGGCAAAAACTTAGGGGATAAACTTTCGGCCACCCAGCTTAACTTACCGTCTTTATATATATGCCATCTATGGGAGGACCCGTACTGGTTTAAAAATTTACAAATTTTTCATTAACCAATATGCAAATAAATTTGTTTAATTAAATGTCATCAGGATGTTCGCATTTTTTAGAATTCAATACAGGGTGATATTTTTTCTAGTTTTACCTGTAGGCATACGTGAGCAATTCGGTCCGAATTGGGGGGGGGTGTTAAACCCCAAATTAAGGGGGGAGGTTAAAATCCGAGAAACGCAAAATATAATTAATACCCATATCGTTTTTTTTTCTGGGGTGCATTTCGTTTTTCGATTTTAAAAAAAAATAGGTAAAAAAAGGTTAATTTTAGGTCAAAAGTCCTTTTTATTGTATTTTTGAGCTTTTTATTGTTTAAAACATTCATTTTGACCTCAAAACTTAAGTTTGGAGGCAGTTAGAATTAGAAATCATTTTACAGACATTTTTCCCTTCATTTTTTCAAAATTTGAGAGGAGTTAACCTTTTCTTCCCCCCACTTCTAAGTGGGGGTGGGGGTGAAACCCCCTTCTCAGAATTCTGGGGGGGGTTGACTCCCCGTGCCCATGGATGCCTATAGGTATTATATAAATATCTGTTCGTCTTGAAAATTTGCCGGGTCGTTGATTCTAGCTTTAATGAAGATAAATGGAATGATGAGACCTAGGGCACTGTAGTGGCAACAAAACGCAATTCAATCTATTTTTAAAAACAGCGGCTCACGTATCGAAAAAAACAGAGAAAAAGAACGTATCGATAAGACATTATCAGTCATTTTAAAAAAAACGCACCCTTTCTTTCAGACGAAACATATGTTTCTGATATTTTTAAACGCGAAAAAAAAATTGGCTGTCGGCTTCTAGTTTGTGTTTCAAATATTTCTTCAATAACATTAACCACCCAAAAACTTATTAAGTCAGAACACACCAAAATACAAAAAAACACAAAATAAATGTATGATATATTAATATATTACATACAAACTATACATTTAAATTTTTTCCCGGACAAACTAATGCGTGGGTTATTATTACTGTATTAATGTATGTATAGAAAAATATAAAACTGCGAAACAGGACCATAAATTCCATAAAGATTCTAGGGACCGTTTCTAGTGTCTTATCAAAAAGGATATTTAAATGTTATTAATAGATTGTATATGAAAGAGGCAATCTATCTATGCGATAATTATGTCGCTATTTAATTTGAATTTATTTAAAATACAATCACACACGCCGCTAATAAATCTATCATTTTGCTTGTGTGTGACATACAATACAGGGACGTAACCAGGAGGGAGGGGGGCACCCGACCCCCCCCCCCTCGAAACGGTCGGACAGGGGGGAAAAGAAGGATAGTGGTTGGGCGGAGGGCAGCCGCCCCCCCCCGAAATGGTCGCCAGATAGTAAAATTTGGGGGTTTCAGAGGCTAAAAATATAAAATTTTCTAGCGCCTCGCTCATCACTCGGCGTCACACTATAAATAATTTTAGTGCCACAATTGATCCCTTCTATTGTATACATACATATATCTCGCTATTTTTCTTGCCTAATGCTAATGTTATTTCAAAGTTAGTACAATATTTTTTATAAGTAATAAGTACCACACAGAAAGCAAAACAAACAATCATATTGGTTGATTTATCTACCTTCCCCCCCCTCCTAAATTTTCCAGCCGCCTTCCGCCAAAAGCATTGGCTCGGATTTTTTTCATATAAGTAGGTACCCTAAAAAACATGGTGTCGAGCTGCTGCTCATGTGCTTTGGTTTACAATGTTGGTGTAGCCAAGGGGTCTGAAAGGTCTCTAAATTCTTTTTTTTTTAATGAAATCCATTGTGTGCTAATGTAATTTTTAACTAAGAAAACATGTTTTTACCGCTAAAAAACGTCATTAGGCCAAAAACAGTGTATTGATACAGCTTTAACTACGTTTATCCCTGCTTTTTTAACGTTTTCAAAAATTAAGGGGGGCTTTGCCCCTCCCCCAAAAAAAAATTTTGGGGGGGTGACCGAGCCCCTCCCCCCCTCCCAGAAATTTTTTTTCTACTACAATCCGCCCCCTCCCAAATAAAACCCTGGGTACGTCCCTGATACAATATGAGGTGTAAAACTATGGTTTTGTTTGGTAACCAAAATTTCGTACATATTAGCTGTTTCGTTGCTAAACTACATAAGTAAATCGCTAAAAGTTATAGCAGTACAGAACACAACATTTTCGTTTAAAAATAAACAATTTTTTTAATTATTTAGAGAGTTTTAACTGTATTTATAAGTATATATTGTGCTAATGTGTTATTGTGATTTTAGCAGAGCTTCTAACCGGGTACCCTCTATTGCCGGGGGAGGACGAAAACGACCAGTTGGCGCTGATGATGGAGCTTCTGGGGATGCCGCCCGCAAAGGTGACGGACAGTGCTAAGCGGACGCGGAACTTCATCAGCTCCAAGGGGTACCCGCGCTACTGCGCCGTCAACCAGCTCCCGGACGGGTCCGTGGTCCTCAGCGGGGGTCGGTCCAAGCGCGGGAAGCTCCGCGGCCCGCCCGGCTCCCGGGACTGGAAAACGGCCTTGAAAGGCTGCAGCGACGACCTGTTCGTGGACTTCCTCAAGCGCTGTCTGGAGTGGGACCCGGACCTCCGGATGACGCCACCGCAGGCCCTCAAGCACGCCTGGCTCCGCCGCCGACTCCCGAAGCCCCCCGAGTCGGCCAGCGCCACTCCGTCCAGCGGCTCGGGACCGGTCCGCCTCACCACGGCCGGATCCGGCGTCGGGAGCACCCTCAACGGCACCCGGGCCACCACGAAACTACCGCAGATAGGATAGACCACGGTGCACCCATGTTCATCCTCTCATCAACCACCGGAATCTCTCTCGGCTCACCACCTCTGCGCGCCCACTCGCTCACACACCTCTTTTCCGCTCTTCGTGCGATTATTAGCAATCCAGAACGATGACTGCGACTAAATGAACTGACCATTTTCGATTGCTGTTTGGATGAACCAAGGATGCCGTCCTTGCGAAGTGGATCGGATTGGATTTTAACGATTTATCTTTTTTTTTCAATGTGCTGAAATTCATTCTGCGAGAGTATATAGACGTTGATATACACACAGCCTTGGACACGACTGTACCCCTCGCTGTAGGCCATTAATAATTTTACCACGTTTTTGGTGACATCATTCGACCTACTTACATCAGTACAACCGAACTGTTTTTTTTTTGTTTAAATAAGGATGGAAGTGAATTGTAAATTGGTTACTTATATAGGACAAATATCCACGGGCGCTTGTTCTAATTACGCTACTATAGGATTTTTTGGTTTCCTTTTGCTTCGCTTGCTCCTGTGAGGCTCCTAAGTTTCCGCTGTGACACGCGGTTGTCACGCATACTCGGTTATGTTTTGTTGGGAAGTTTTTTTATTTTCCCAACTGAACACCGACATGACCTTCATGTCGTCGTAACTCTGACACAAAGAGTCACAATTAGTTTAAAATCAACATGACTCTGACTCACTTTGTTTATAGTCCCTTGAGTATTAAAACATAAAACGAGTCACAGTCACGAGTATTTTACGACGCTTCTGACTCATTGTGTCAGAGTAACGACGATTTATGTCACGTCGTTGTGACTTGTCAGCGGTTCGGGCAGCTAAGCCCAGCCTTTGCTGTTCGGTGTTGTTTTTTTTATTTTGGCTCAGACGCATTGGTATATAAATACATCACGAATATAATAAATTTATTTATTTTTATTTACCTACATAAATACACACGTTTTCGTAGGTAAAGCCTAAAACTGTTCAACCTAACATTCTACATCAACAACAGTGCTGATATAGGGTGGTAGGCGGTAATATGGAATATCCATGGCCGGCCCGCTTCAGCTTTAAAAAAAAAAAAAAAAACCTAATCATAGTGACAGGTATATTAAAATTTTGGTGATTATTTTTAGATTTACTAAACAAAAAACAGTCTTTACGACCTTTTTGGATTGGACATATAAAATCTATATAAAATTTCAAGTATCACGTCTAATTATCTTTAAGCGCTTTTTTTGGATTTATAAAACATAAAATTTCAAATGCCTCGTCTAATCGTGTTTTTTTTTATATCTTAGAATATGTATTTTATCGTAAGAAATTTTAATTTTTTTACAAAAATTAAAAGCACCAATTTTATTTACTCAGTAATGTTCTCTTGATATAAATATACATTTTATATTGGTGATGTATAATAATTTTGGTTTTTTTAGCTTGTAAAGCTTATGAAATAATTTAAATTGTCACGGGTGTTCGTTCTAATAAGAATGATTGTCCTTAATACCACTCCTACTGGGGACAAATTATGTTTCTAATGTTTAATGTATTTCATGTCGTAAAATCTTCAATTTATGTTTGATATTTATATCAAATTTTACACGAATCTCGATGAAAAACGTTTATTGATAGTACCTCTGACTAATCGTAAAAAATACATTTATTTTAGAATTATTCGTATAAATTTCAGAAGATTTGTATGGGAAATATGGGTTTTATGTGTCAACAATAACTCCCAATTTCTCTGCTTACAAATATCATTTCATGAATTAAAAACCTGTGGGATAATCTTATCTTTATCTGAACCCACATTTATTTTTGTTTTGCATTCGATTAAATACCTCAAATCCGATCGCTCAATATTCGGGATTCATCAAGGTCAGTCTATCCGAACGAAGACCTAACAACAGTATTTAGGAAACAATGCCATTTTGCTGCATTTTATGGATAGTGTCATTTTGCTTTGTCACTGGTTTATTTCAGGTAGTAAATCCAGTTTTTTAATCGCTCTAAGCCTCTAAACTGTGGGGTTTTTTTGGATAACTAAAAATTTAAATCAGCTGAATCATTGCAACGTTTATCTATTACAAATACAACGAACCCTTTGTTCTAAAAGAAATTAACAAAACAATGATCTTTTGATGTGTTCATTTTCAAATGATTGAAACTAGCGATTTTTTAAGATATATATATATATATATATATATATATATATATATATATATATATATATATATATATATTTAATATAGATAACTAGCTTAAATGCGGCCAGTCTTAATTTCGGCCACGTGCTGTTACTTTTGCCATGCGCAAAGCTATGAAATGAATTGGCCATGGGAGGATATATCGTCCTGTTATTTATCTTGACATTTACAATTCATTTTATAGGGACATAAGAGCTAAGTTATGAAAATATGAGTGGCAGGGCAGTGGACTGGCAGATTCTATCTGTATGTAGCGATTAATAATTATTCTTCTTGTTTTGCAGAAGACAAAACATATTCGATGTCTAAATTTATGAGACTGTCTTGGCTCAGTAAGGTTACCTGATATTTAATATTAAGCTTCAAGAATGCCAGTAACCTTGTTCATAAATATTTGCACGAGCGAGAAGACTTCGAAATTCAAATCATTGTGTAGCCAGCTACTTTTAAATAGGTAATACAAATCGAGATATATTCCAGTTTTCTAGCTTGTGCGAATCTTTTTGTACAGACTTCAGACAAATATTAAAAGTAAGTTTTTTTCTATCCCCACCCCATCGCGATTGTCTAAAGATGTAATTTTTAATAATTTTTCAATTAGATTCACCTAATTTTCATGAACGCTACATCGTTTTCTGATTGGTTATTTTTATTTTGCATTGATGTTTTTAAAGAACGCGAATAATTTTTTGGGATTGGTTAATAAATGGAAGAATTTTTTGCACATTTGTTCGTGTTTTTGCGTCTTTCATTCCTAAACCAAAGTTTTAAATTGCATTTTAAAAGTTACGCGTTAAAAAATATTTAAGCCCTGTACGTACTTCATCCATAGTGTCCAAAGGACAAAAACCAAAATTTAAATTTAAAAGCACTTTTTTCAATTTTAAAAAACATTTTATGCTTGTTCTTTATGTCGAAATGCCATAAATGCAGGAAAACAAAGAAACAACTTTTAAATCATTTAAAATCAATGTTGTTGGTTTGTCTTTTGAAAACTTTAAACGAAGTATGAACCAGGCTTTATTTGTAAAAGTGTTTTCTTTGGCTAAAAAATTTTTGTTTAATTTTTTTTATTTAAAAGTAAACAAAAAATGTTTCAGATAGGTTTTAATTATGAAATTAAAATTTCTACCTACTGTACAAAAAAAACTGCGCACATTAAAAAACTTGACGAATAAAAAATTAAACGAATTAAATTTGACGAATTAAAATACTCGCGACTAAAGCGTAAATTTGGACAAAAATTATTTCATGTTCATCCCGTAGCTGCGACCTGACTTTTAATGTGAGATAATAAACATTTAAGTTTTTTAGTACACATTTTTTTGTGAACTTTAGATTATTCAAAACTGAGTGTTTTTGCTAGGTTTTTTCTTAACTTAATTATGACAGTCAAATTTATATACGTTGTAAAAGTGCATATCCTAAATGGTTATTCCAGAATACATGCTTAAAACTTAAGGAATTCCGTGAGCACGAAGTTAAATACCACGACATTTTGGTATTATTATTACTGTTATTGTTGCTGTAATATTTATAATCAGATATATAATTAAGATTATTAATTACTATCCTATTTAAAAAGTAAAAATATCTAAGCAAACAAAAATACATGTTTATTTCTGTAAACTTGTGGCGAAATTCAATGATTGCTTCTAGAGTTGAGTATTTTGCAGCCCCAAAAAAGATAATAGTTTTAGTTTATTTGCTCGTAATTCTATCGCGATTTATGCATTTTTATCTGATTATAAATAATCGCTAATGGTTTTACTATTCCGTCCTTGGGATTAGCTATTATTTTTTTAGTTTACGTAGAATGCGTCCTGATTTTAATCGACTGATGATTTTAACATCGTTGGAAAGGTGTACACATAAACCATATTTGATGCCAGCAAAATCAATATTATCTTGAATTTTTTTATGTTGTTTTTTTTATATTTCGGCTTAATCATTAAAGTTTCAATCTGCACAATCATACAAAGCGTTTTGTTTTGTCTAAAAAACATAGTGGGAAACATGTATTGATGAATGTTTTGCACAAAAGAAACAGGGGTTAAATGAAAATCGTTAGAAAAAAATGCCACGGTTAATAGTTAAGGAAGCTACGGCCTTTCATTTCAAAAACAAAATTATTTATACAGGAGAATGAAATTACAATGGAAACTAATATTAGTGCAGTGTATCATCTTCTTAATGTGTACGCTGCTAAAAGTATTCTTTAAAGATTCCATTGGCGCATCTACCTTAAGTTTCACTGTCTTCATATTTGTATCGTGATCATACTTTTTAGTGACGTTCTGTTGCTGACTTGTTTTCTCTTTTTGTTTTTACCACGCGTGTTTAATTGTATAATATATTAATTATATTAAGCTTGCAACTTTTTTTAAGTTTAGAATAAAATTACATTTAATAATTTAATCGGATATTATTTGTTTATTTGTGACGATGATGAATTTTATTTATTGTTTGTTTGTTGATAAGTTTCTCTAATTGTTGGTTTTTTTTATTTTCAACCGTCACCAACGGAAATTATTGATCTCTTATTTTGCGGCGATATATTTTGTTTTTTACGTTTGCTTTTTCATCGTCGTAAGGGCTAGCAATGGACCTCAACTTTACACGCTTTCTGTCTTGCCAAAAACAGGTCAGCTGTTCATAAGATTCTGTTTAAGACCGACGGCTGTACTTGAGGTACTATGGAATTGTAATCTAAATAATTTATAAATTCTTTAAAATATTAAAAAAGACTGTTCTTCAGTATAAAATCAAATTTTCAATGACCTTGATTGTTTTTCAAATGCCCATAAAAGCCTCAATGTTTCGTGTACCCTCAATTACCAATTAATTTGGCTTAATTTTTGAAGAAAACATGCATGATAATAAAGCGAAAGTCCTTGCGAGTGTGAAACGCGATATTCCGTAGCTGATAGTTTGCACAAGGAAGATCTTTCGGTTATTGTTAAGATTTAATGAAGCTAATTATTATCTATTGTAGCTTAATGTGGCGCGTTTTACAGCTGAGATATGTTCAAAGATGTATATTGTGTATATGCGACAAATAAAAAGTTTCACCATTGTATATATTAATTAACCAATAATATTTTACAGACAATCTGTTGAAATATACGTTTTGTAGGAATTGTTTTGTGTGGGTAAATAGTTTTATTTGAATAAACTTTTTTCCAGTTCGTAGTAACACAATAAACAGAAGTTTTGAGTGTTTTTCAGGTAACCTCGTCTTGCATTACTATGTGCAAAGTGGTTGCCACCTCAACGAATTGTTATAAAGACAAGAAAATTGAGAAGAACGGCCCAATCAATGTCCAATGCCCAATCTTTTTGGTTGGTCACAATAACCACCTAAAAAGTGTTTAAAACTTTTTTTTAAGTTGCAATAAAACAAAATTCTATATTGACTGGTCAGGAACAGGATTTTTTTGCCGTTTTTTTATATTGGTCCACACTTTTTTTATTTTTACAACAGAAACATTCGCCATAGGTAGAGCAATGCACTGATTGCGGTCCATTTACAACGTAAAACTGGATTTCTTTATCATTGATAATTGCCAACCACAAAAAATTCTAGTCACGTATAGCAGGCCTGCACTCTGATTTTTCATTAATACAAATTTCGTAAGTAATCTCTATACGGCATTAATATCGCGAGGGACAATTTCAAGACTGCAGTGTGAGTGAAAACCGGAACGTCGATTTGTGGCCGTGAGTTTCGACTGGGCTATTTCTTCTTGCATGTTATCGATTTGGGCGCAATTTTTTACCGATTCTAGAGAAATTTTTAAGATTACCGCCTAGGATCTGGAAAAGCTCCCATTTCGAAGAAGCCGCCGGGCTAACTTCTAAAAAAACAGCTTAACCGGAAGTTTAGAAGATATATGGACTATTTTTATGCCAGACGAATTAAACTTTTTCAGAACTGCTATTATTTAACTGATCATAATTTATTGCCGTATAAAAATTTACTTTTATTGCAAAAATTTTATATTTTCTATGGAAAAAATATGCTTTAAATATATAATCGTTCTTGGGGAAAAAGTTTTGTCTATATTTTCCTAAGTTTCGGGTATCATTGTGCACAATAATACTTTATACATATGCTCTGGGGCTCTAACCACTTATAAGTTATTAATATACATTATATTTATTAATATACATTGTACGAGGTGCATTATTTAGTTTTTTGTTACGTGGCCACTGCGGCAGACATGCTTCCGAGCTCAAAAAATTATAAATAATTCACAATAAATCAAAATACCGATCTTTTCTGTGCAACAAACTACTACTACAGGAAAAATAAGTAATGTCAACGATTTTATAGTTAGATGTACTTTGACTATAAATAAAAAATATTTTATAACTGTGAATTTAACCCAAACCGCAGTGAAGAAACAACCGAACGTACGGTTTGGCGTTCACATCTTAAAAGAATTGATTTAAATTTTTTTTGTAAACTTTGAAATAAAAAAGGTCTTGAATTAGGGGTTTTTATAGTGAGTTTTGCAAACTTTTATGTTTTATTAAAATTTTTTTAAAGAATAGGCACCTTGCACTGGAACTCGGTTTATACATGAAGTATGCAATATACATAATCGTCACCATAATGGATAATTACCGTATCCCCTACTTATCTTTTTTTAGCATTATGACTTTATTTTAACAAAGGGATAGAAAACAATTTTAAAGATAAGCATTTTTTTGGAAAAAATTATAAAATTAAAAAATGATAATTTTTATTAAAATAATAAAATATGATGTATGGATTTGCCTCACCGAAAATTCAAGGTGGCTCAATTTTTTTTTCGCCGTATAATTCATAAACTTCATGGGATCAAACCGAAGGGATGCGTATTTATATCAGTGAGGTCATTATTGAAGATTGTAAAATTCGTCTGCGGTTTTTCCCGTTGCACTATGAATGAATTCTCACTTTTCATGAATCAAGCAAATTTTTATTTTCAAAATTTCAATGTGTATTTTCTATGTAAGAATATGCTTCCGATTTAATAAATTCTTGTTGTAAATATTGGCACATAATTTATATAACCAGTTTTTGCAAGGAGAAAAATAACTTGCTAATAAAAATATTAGCCTTAAAAATTTAATAAAGTAAAAGATAAAGAGATAAGATAAAAGATAAAAAGCCTTTATTTTTCTTCAAATACATTACAATAAAATTTGAAAGAAATAGGTAAACATGTAATGGACAAGATTATCAATCAGTCAGTCATAACAAAAAGAAAAATTACATGAAACAAAATTTTCACAAAGCCTAAAGCAATAAAATCTTGTCTTTTAAATATACTTGTTATTACTACTTTTAACGAGAAATTCACAAAATTTAATGCAATAACACATAAAAAAAAATAAAGGGAAGGATACACAGAGCCAAAAAGGCTACTTTACATGCACCTATCAAATTTGGTAAAATTATCGAAATTAAAGCTTTTTATTTGGTTTGTAAAACTTTTAAGTGACTGAGCACTTATTATTTTTTGCGGTAAAGCATTCCAGTACCGGGCTACTCTTAAAGGAAATGAATGAAAAAATATTTCTTTTTTTGCTTTTTCGATTCTTAATTTTTGAGTGTGATCATTTCGACCGGTGTAATCTCCCCATCTAAAAAACTGGGAAAACGTTAAATCATTAAGATTGTTTACAATAGAGAAACAAAGTTTTAGATCAAAATGAATCCTACGCTCTTCAAGCGATTTAATTTTTAAAAAGTCTAAACGTTCAATATAATTAAGGTTACGGTTAAGACCACACTTAGAAAATAATCTTTTGGTAAATGTGCGTTGTACTTTCTCTAATGCGTCGATATCTTTCAGAAGATATGGAGACCAGACTGGAGTACAGTACTCCAAAATAGGCCTCACATATGCTTTATAGGCGGTTAACAAGGCGGATACGTTTTTTGTCTGAAAGCAGCGCAAAATTATATTTAACACTTTAAAAGCCGATTTAGCTGTAGCAGTGCAGTGAAACGATGGTTTTAAACTTTTTGAAACATAGACACCAAGGTCTCGCGCTTCATGCTCATTTTCTAATTGATTTCCATCTATAAAAACGGGAAGCATCGGATTTTTGTACCCCATATAAACTACATTACACTTACTGCGCGCAACACTTAACTGCCATACTTTTGCCCAAGAAATGAGCTTATCCAAATTCCTTTGCAATTTTTCATTGTTTTGATCTTTTTGTCTGATCTGATAAAGTTTAACATCGTCGGCAAAAAGTTTGCACGAGACATCTGATAATTCGTTTGGAAGGTCATTTATAAAAATCAAAAAGAGTAAAGGGCCTAAAACGGAGCCTTGGGGGACTCCCGATAAAACTTTGGAAGCATTGGATACGCTTTTTTGAATGACAATTTTTTGACTACGATTAAGCAAAAAAGCTGCAATCCACGCTAGTAAATCACCACAAATTCCATATGCTGTTAGTTTTGAGAGTAATTTTTTATGTGAAACAGTGTCAAAAGCTTTACTAAAATCAACATAAACAGTATCAACTATTAAATCTTTTTCAATAGCTTGATTCCAATCGTGAAAAGATTCTATGAGTTGTGAACAGGTTGACCTGTTACGTAAAAATCCATGTTGTGCTTTAGTATTTATTTTTTTATTTTTTAAAAACTGAAATATTTGGTCATAAATGCAGCTCTCCATCACTTCTGCATGCTATGCAAGTTAATGAAATTGGGCAATAGTTTAATGGGTCATTGGGACATCCTTTTTTATACACGGGTGACACTATTGCTGTTAACCAACTTGGAGGAAGTTTGTGGGTACGAAATGATACTTTAAATACTGTCATTAGTGGTTCCACCAAACTATAAGCCAATTTCCGAAACAGTATAGCAGGAAGTCCATCAGGAGTTTTGCTTTTTTTGTTCTTTTGTTTTTTTAAAGCTTTTAACACTATTTCTTTACTAAAATTAATATTAGATAATGATGAATTATCTTTAATTTGCGTGTCCAGGGTTGGAATGAAACCATTATCGTTTACAAAATTTTTACTAAAAACCGAACTAAGAATTTCACATTTTTTACTTGGGTCATCGGTTAACACGTTATTTTCATCAAAAAGTGGTGCTATTCCGTTTTTATTGTTGCGAAGATTACGGACATGTTGAAATAATTTATTTCTATTTTTTGATGTTAGTATTTTATTTTCTTTGGACTCATTATATTTATTTATTTTAGCTTTATATTCTCTGTTTAATCTATTATACTGCGCTTTCAAAACAGGATTTTCACGCATTTTCCAAAGTTTTTTCTTTTTTGATTTAATTTGTTCTATATGTCGTGGATATTATTATTACTAATGATATTCCCCGGAGCTCCGGAACGAAGTTCCACTTTTAGGAGCTCTGGAGCAACCCCGGAGCTCCGGAGCTCCGCTCTATTTATACTAAGTTCGTAAATAATTAAAGAGTAATTGCAATAATTATTTTTTTCAAAATTTTTTGTAAACTAAATTTTTTCTAAAACTTATTTAAAACAATATAAAATAGTCTTACAAATACAGTTAGAGTCGTTTAAAATGTATTTCGAGCTTAAATAAATTTCAAATCGTTCGTTTAAGAGACGGAGGTCCAGAGCTCCGGAGTTTTTCCCGCTTTAAATGGCCAAACTCCGGAGCACGATATTGGAAGTTAGGAACATCACTAATTAATACAAAGTTAATATTTATCACACTCTCATAATTTTTTTTCCAAATTTGGACCCAAATTTAATCAAAATATTATCGGTTGTTTTAAATTGGTGAATTGTGGGCATTTTCTTGCACAAATAATTGTGGGCATTAACAAGTAATTTTCATTACGATGAAAACGTAGAGTCAAAAGAACATCTTATTAATACTTAATATTTTCGAGTTCGCTTTGGAGCTTCCTTCGTTTTAAATGGCCGGAATTTCGTAGAAAGATGTGAATGGTATGATTACATATCATTAATTGTACGTACACTAATTTTTTAATAACATACATGACCTGTGCAGCATTCATAGCCAGTTTTTTTTCATGAAAAATAATATTATTGTCAACAACACTAACACTGTTTTTCTGTTTTGGTCTTACATTTGCATGCGCCAAGTATTTTTTATATGGAGAATCACGACAGTTAATTCAATGTACAAAAAGGTCTTGAGAAGATTTAAAACTAATTTGTATATGACTTGGGTTAACTAAAAACAAGATGATAATATAAGAAAATAAGAATTAAACATAATGTAACTACATTTGTATTCTAAAAAAACAGGTGGTTGTAAATATGTTTTCTTCCAGATTTTTTCCGACCATATGCAAATTATTTTCAATTCTTCTCAAGACTTTTGTGTAAATTAAATTAACCGTCGTGATTCTCCATTAATACAATTTAAAGTAAGTAGTCTTGTTTGAGATTTGATGAATCCGATTGTTTTGTTTTTTTTTTCGAGATATATTTCATAAACTTTTATTTTTAATGTTATAAAACGTCAAAATTAATTTGTCAGAATAAATTTAATGTTTGTTACTAATGTGAATTTTAGAATATTTTTACGTATTACATAACGGAAGGATCCAAAGTAAAATCCAAAATGAGTTCAAATTGGATTGAGTCAGTTAAACAGTGTTATTTTGACTTTTTTCCCGTGGGATTGTGCTTGTATAGTGAGTTTTTACTAAGGAAGTTGTGTTCTTAAGTTCTTCGCGTGTTGGGAATTTCTCAGTTTTGGATTTTTTAAACTCATTATCACTGTCTAGTACGCACTAATTAACTACGAAAAAAAATATCTTCGCAGCAGCTGAACAGGACGTGGAATCAATTTACACAATTTTTCAGTTCACCAGCAAAGATTTAGGATTATTGTAAAATATATTTGTTAAACTACTTTATTATCGTGTGTAATAATGAACTGAGACGGCTGGTCCAGTCACTGTTTTGAAATTTTGTTATTTTTATGTTCATATTAAAAAGAGAATTTTCACGTCATTACTCAGCTAATTTGCTTTTTGCGCATCGGTTGTTTATTTGTCACAAAAAGAGATTTTCTTCAGAATCTGTGAATAAGAACCAACCACACCAACTATATAAACAAGCAAGGGGTTTTCTGAATAGTTCATTCAAATATTTTTAAACGGGTGAATTTTCAAGGCTTTGGAAAGCACAGTGAATTCAGAAGATCAGATAATGCGGGTGTGTAATGTACATCAACAACATACGAGCCAGGGAAAGCGAGTTTAATTTTTTAAATAGGTCGTTAACCTTCCAAGAAAGTCTCATACTTCGTCTTTCGTGTTTAAAGACAAAAGCTTGTTCAATTTCGGATGATATCTAATGTTTTTCTAATTTAAATAAACAACAATACACCTCTTTGTTTAAGATTAAAACGTCAAAAAGTATTGTTTTTGATTTTAAATAAATCCAAAATCCGAGTTTTTGAGTTTGAACACTTAAATTTAAAAAATAATAAGTAAGATTGTATGTATAACACCCATTTGTTTCAAAATTTTACAGTGGGCTGAATTGTTTTGTTTATAAAAAGAAACATAAAATAAAACAATAACAGAATAAGTTATCTTGTTTCTAAACGGATTTAAGATTTTAAAACATTGTTTTTAAAATTGGAGTTTAATTAATTTTTTTCAAAGTTATGTGTGCTAATAAATATTTTAGCTTCTGTTATACAATTAGTTATAGAACAAATAAATTTGCAGGAGAGGTATGTATTAATGAATATTGATTTAAATTTCGAATAAAATTAACTTTATATGACTTGATATCTCTGTTGTTAAGAACTACATAAAGGCGGAATCAAACATTTTTCCGAAAGTGAGAAAAAAAGTTTTGTAAAATGTTTTTCGACGTGCAGAAGTGTTATACGCGTGAATGAATAACGATTGGGCCGCGCTGGACTGAAAAAAACGTATTGTGTAAAATAAAATAAAAACTTTAGTTTTTCTTTAAAGAAACAGCTGATTCCACAAATAAAAAGTCAAGTGAGTATCTGAAGTGGTTTTCTGACAGCAAAAAGTATATTTGGAATACGTTATATAGCTTCAGTCATATGAAAAAAAATAAACATTTTAAAAAAATGTTTCTTATTCCACATATTAGAAAGGTTAGTATTTAGTTAATAATAAGCTTAAAAACAAGTTTCTAAGTCTTTGTCTATGTCTCACAAATCGTTGTGATAATAAATGTAACAACCGCCGGATGGTTTTTGGGTTATAAGATAATGTCCCAGCATCGCAATAAACGTTGATGTTTGGAATTTTGGAATTTCGGTTTATCCTACAACATCTTTTAGGCTATTGACAATCTGTTTTTATCTTTTTAAATGTCTTTTTTAAATTAATAATAATTTTTATTGTATTATTTTGTAGCATTACAAAGTTTTTGGCCACACGATAATATTATACTTAAAAATAGCTTAGCATAAAAGTTGCATAATTTATACTCAAAAATAGCTTAGCATAAAAAATGTTTATTTTATATTTTATAATTTTTATTTCATAGTGGAAAACCGTACCGAATTTTTAAATGTCAAGTAGTTCAATAAAAAGTAATATTTTGTTCCATAATAATTTAAAACCATAATTTAGAGTTAAAAAGTGCCTTGAAGACAAAACCTACTCTCAGATTAAACTTGGCTATAAACTTAAAATTTCTAGTTTAATATTGTTATCCCTGTTATTAAATAATGCTCTTAGTGTTTTTCTACTTTGCTTTTGCTAGCCCAATAAATCCCGGAAGTTTTGTATTTTTTTTTCAATGTATTGTTAATTGATCCAATGTATCTCTGCCGTTGTTTTGATCAATTTCAAAAAAATATTTTGAAGTTCAAAACAAAATTTTTTTCTTTAAAAAGCCAAACAAAAACCGTTCGCTTTTTTAAGTTTTGTATTAGGGCCAAACAACAAACTTGAAATATAATGTTTCCCCACAGAAACTTTAGTAATTGGCAAAATTAATGTCAGTGGTGGCAATTTTTTTAAAATTTCTGGCGCGGTAAATGCCTTTGTCATCTGTAAAGCCTGGTATACAAGTAACAAGAAGTGACTTCAGGTGTGGGTAAGTGTCAAGAACAACAAACTTAACGTTTGTTTTTCTTTCTGGTGAGCGCGGTTACAAAGAGCTTAAGTTTTTAATGTCTAAATGATATTCTATTAGATTTTTGATTTTATCATAATTTTTTGACAATTTTTATTTAGATTTGTAAAATCACAGAATTAGTGAAAATTGTAATATAAATATATTAGATATACAAAAAATCCCCATAGGTTGCAAAATTGGACGAAGTGAAAACCAAAATTTAAATTCAGCAAAAACGACAAAGGTCATATACCAATTGACAAAAAATCAAAATAATAGAATAGAATATAAAAAACGAGCATTGAAAAGCAAACCGTTTATTTATAAATTTAGAAAAAAATATTAGTGCATGTCTAATGAACTGCAATAATGTCTAATGAATCAATAATGAACTGCACACAGAAATATCGAAAGAGCATTTTCAAACAAATGTTGAGAAATAACATTTTCATCTGGCAGTATTATCAGTTAACTGTAAACATTGCAACCGGTTTATTTAGTACAGTCACAGTCTTTTATATTATAAAAATTTTTTTTTTAAAAAGTTTTTTTAAAAATTATTAAAACTTATTTCCTATATTCATAATTTTATCATTATTAACTGTTTATGCATGCTTGTAACCAAAAATGTGCTTAGCTTATACATATTTTTTATATAATATGCGTAAAAATTTATATTGCAAAATTGCAATTTTTATTTATTTATTCGGTTTTAATAATTAATCGTTAAGGTAAAAATTTTTTTTCACCCGTTATTCATTATATAGCCACATTTTTGGATTGTAATGATTTGTAATGAAGACTCCGTTGATGAAGTGCAACTTCATTACTTATCTTGTCCATACGCGTCCGGAGAAGCACAGAAACGCGTATTTGTTAACACTTACTTGCATGTTATGCTTATTTTGTGGGAAATTAATATTAGGACATTCTCATGTGACTTCCTCTTTTTTACTTTTGTTTTATTAATGAAAATTTAATGTTTTTTTTGTCAGCGGCCTCTTTTATCGAAAAACCAGTTTTTTCGACGACCGCCGGATCCTAACACAGGTGGAGCAAAACAGCTGATTCTTCGTCTGACTGGTAGTACCTTGCCACCGCGCTTGTGTACAGTGGACCTTGCTGGGTGTTAGCTATTGCCCATTTTAAGCTAAATAAGTCACAGCGAAGCCAGGAAAAGCTGGTTGTGACTCGTTCTATGATCGCGTGTGGTAATACTATAGGCTGAAGGTTGTCAGTTTTCTATTAAAGAGCCACAACGTGTTGCTTTGTGGATTTTATTTTCAAATCTTTCTGTTGCGTTAGAATGAGCCGTATTCAACGCGAAACGCGTCATTGTGAATGCGGCTGAATTACACCCGGTTTAACGGTTTTTTCGCTGTATACAAAAAACTGGGGACCATACGATGAAAAAAACTGTGCAGAAGCAAAAAGTAACAAAAGAAAATAAATCAGAAAAAAATATACTTAGTACAAAAAAGATGTGAGTGTGATTATAGCAAAAAATTTGATTGATAATAACCCGAGGAAAACAAGGTATTAACAAAGTATTATGAAATGTACAGCTGGAAGTGATAGCTGCAAATTGATATGACTTGTCATATTTTTGCTTGCCACATATGTTTGTAGTAGTCATTAAAATTTCAATCGTCAGGGGATATATTTTTTTTGGAATATTCATGAGAATTTTTTGTTTATATTCTGGTTCTTATGTTGCTTTTTTATTCACCAAAAAAAATGGGCAACGCTGGTAATTTTATTCTGGTTATGGTGTTATGACTTGTCAATCATTAGTCATAAACGGGGAGATTGCTTTCGGAAATATGAATTGGGTGGTGGGCAGTATCGTCTTTACTCTGACAGAATGAGTCAAAAGCGTCGTAAAATACTTCAACTGTGACTTTTTTTATATTTGAACACACAAATAATATAAACAAACTAAGTTAGAGTAATCTTAATTTTATATTGATTGTGACTCTTTGTGTCAGAGTAAACGACGAAATACATTGGGCTGTGTTTTGCAATGTAGGAGCAACCATCACAACGGAGGTCGAACCAGCAGAACCAAAATATTATGTAATATATTTTTGGTAGAACTAGAGCTGAACGCGGTATTTGAATCATGTAAAACTATTTTTGCCAGATTTGTTTTTAAAAATTGGTATTGTTTGAAAAATAAAAGTTGCTGTTTAAGCTTTGCAAATCTAAAGATACGATTGATAAAATTCAACGATAACTGCTGAATTTTCGCTTAAACGCACAATAATTATAGTCCGCGTATTTTAAATATTTAACACACATGAAATTCTTTTATGCACGCCTTTTAATTTTAATTGAAAACCCTTTTCAAAAGACTACTCACAATGTGCGACTATAAGCTGGAAAGCTGGTTGGGTTAGCTAGGTTAGTGTACATTTCATCTCTGGTAGAAATCATTAATTTTCAATAGTGCCCTTTTTCTGTCAAGTGACCACCGTGGAATAAACTCGCCACGCTATTAAAAATTAAAGTAATTCTTTTTTTCTTTGTAAAAAAGCTGAAAACAATGTAATACTGAATACACACTAATTTTAAATTAAATTACAATTGACTGAATAAAACAATAAAATCTTTTTAAATACTGTTTGTCTCAAATCAAAATTGTGAGAAGTTGATTTTTGCTATAAAAAAACTTTAGTACTGCTCAAAAATTTAAAAACAACAACTTCATATGGATTCTTAGTGTCAGGAATACCACTCGGATTTTTAAATTAAAAGTTGTTTTTTTTATAGCCTTTGATGTCCAAAAATAAAATAAATGTTATAGTAAAAAATCATACGGTTCGTCGCGTGCTTTTGTATTACAAACTGTATAAAAGCCGACGGAAAGCTAGAGCTTCGCCGAGTGAGAAGCCCACTTGAGAAGAAGAAGAAGAAGAAGAAGTGAGAAGCCCACTTGCTTTGCTATTTCTCATCGCATGAGCGAGAAGAAAGAAATCGCCGCTTTAAATTGAAAATTCGTTTTTCAAAAACAATTCGCAAAAACAACATGTTTATTGGAGGAAAGGAGCGGAGTGGTTTATTATAGGGAGTGCGTGCAAACGGGACGGACGCTCTCAGTTTTGCCGTCAGGTCAGCAGCTGCGAGGGGCCATTTATAAATAACAGTTGATTGCCGGACGGACGGACGGGGGATCAAATAATAGCGAAAATCCAGCCCTCAACCCTCACATTTCCCAATTTATTGCACTGTTTGAGCAGTCCGCGGTGGGATCATCTGATTTTCGCTTATTCTTCTGCCGGGAAAACGTCAAATTGGAAATGAAAGATTGCTGTAAAATTGACAAAATTTGCTGTTTTTTAAAATTTTGAAAATAGTATTTAGGTTTTAATAATTTTATTTTTAAAAAATTCCAAGATAAATTTTAAAAAAATTTAATCGAAATCCTAGCATTACTTTTGTGAAATTCATTTAAAATACTAAAAATATGGCTTTGAATAAGATGTTGCAGCGAAAAAAGTTCACCTTGAAAATCGGAGGATATGTTATGTGTGGAAAAAGTGCGCACAAAATGAGACCATGGAGATGTGATTTATGTTGCACCAAGACCAAATTATATCTTTATGTAGTTACTTTTTTCTTTTACTTTAAAAATCCGGAATTTAATAAGTTTAACATTTATAATATGGTTTTATAGATAGTTTTTTAAAACACAAGTTATTTACTTTTAAAACAAAACTAAAAATTTGGACTAATGTCTGCATAACAATAACCGTGAACTATTTGCATGTTTTAAATTAACAAAACAAAAGCAGCATTTATATGTTTAACAAGTCAAACAGTGACACACGGTTTTAAATTTCATGCGATAAAATTTGAAATTATAAAGATAAACCACATCGAAAATAACTTAATTTTTAAGTATGATAATAATGTTTAATAAATAATTAATAATACTTTAATTTGTAGCCGTAACCTCGGCAATACTTTCAACGTACTTTGTGTAGAGGAACTTCAACCCGAATGCCATCAGGAAGCGTCACAAATAAAACAAACGAAAGTTCATTAAAACCCCTAAATTAAAAAAAAAACTTAGCATTTTCAAAACGGCGTTAAATTTCTGATAATACTTTAAAACTGCGCATCAGGGAAGAGCGCGGAGCGCTCTTTCCCTTATGTTAAATGGGTTAAGTCACTGCGCGGTTAACCGTTGTTGATGGCGTCATCGAAATCAACAAAACCTCTAATAGTTTTTTAGCCAATTAAAAATCTAAACATTTTACATAACTAAAATATTGCCCATATTTTTCTGATATTAAAAACCTAAAAACTTTTGCTAAACATACCTGAATTTCATACTAATAAGCTTAATTTGCTTAACTTTTTTTTGTTTTTTTTGTTTTTTTTTTTTTTTTTTTGGGTCCCCCAAAAATTTTATCCTGTGGTGAATATTTGGAGCTGATTTTTTGCACGTAGATGCGAAATTGCCCCTCACCTGAATTTCATTCTCGAATATGCTCTATTGCCCGTAGTTAAACCTCTGTTCATGTGAAAAACGACCAGTTTGTTTCTAAGTTACGCATTAGGTACTGGGGCACTTGTGTGACACTTTTTTTTCTTACTGAATTACATATTAAGTAACTTCATTCAGTAATACACATTCTCTTGTGGTTATTTTTTTGGTTTAAATTATGATTCCTTACCTTTTTATAAAAATTATTAATTTTCAAAGGAAAGACCGAAAAAATATCCTCACCGCTAATTAGCAGTTATATGGCAACAATAAAAATATTTAAAAAAATAAAATGAAATAAATCTTGGGTGACGTGTGAGCGCTGCGGGGTACAATGTTTCAATAGACGGAAATTTATCAAAATCGAAACAGAAAAAAACTCTTTTTTATATGGAATACTATGAAGCTACAATCACTTCAAAAATTTAATGCGAGAAAAGACTAAAGCTAAAGTCTTCCAGGCTGAAATTAAGGGCGTAACTGCGTTCCGCCAGGAAGAAATAAACAATAAATCCCCCAGCGAGAAAAATTAAAAAAAAAGTTTTCAGCGGTTTTGTAACCAATTATTACTTAGTTGCGTCATGTGTTTCTCTGCACGTGATATTTTCTCAAAGAACGAGTGGTTACTTTACCACTCATCTATTTTCACCCTGATAGAATTCATCTTTAGTCTGGGTAACCTCGTAAAATTGTATGGAACCTGGAAAAACCATTTACAATGGTGTGGTTTTGTTGTTTAAAAATAAACCATCAATCTAGAAAAATCAAGCACAAAACAAAAGTCCAAATAAAGCTAATTTCCAAAAAAGTGGTTAAATCAGGTCTAACTAAAAAAAATTAAACAGAAGAAAAACACACTATTTTATATGGTTCTTTCAGGTTCCATACAATTTTACGGAGTTACCCAGACTTAATTTTTGTATAGTATACTGCTTAAAATTACATTAAAGTTTTGGATATGAAAATAATTGTATTCATATCATGAGGAGACCATGACGTTTCTTTTAAAATGAGTAAATTTTTTAATGTTTTATATCTTTAATAAATGACATTGAATTCAATGCATTAAAAGGCGAAAATTCTAGCAAAAGACGAAACAAAGTTTCGAAAAAAAAGCCTTATATTAAATGGAATAGTATAAAGCTACATAAGACTAAAAACTAAATGCCAGAAAAGACTGAAACAAGTCTCTTTAAAACCTGTAAATTAATAACAGATTTTGTGAAATTTTCAGAAAAACAAAACCGAATGAAAACAATACGTGTAAAAGCTTTAGTTTGCGTTTTTTAACCATTAATAAAACTTAATTCACATAAATTTCTCTCAAAATGGATTAACTTTTACATGAGTTAACCAGCTGTAAATACCACAGTATTAGTTAAGTCACACGTCGTCAAAACGATACAAAAAAGTATAACGCAAGCGTCACAGTAACCATGAAAAATTTCTGTCAAAATAAGTTATCGCCTTGCGCATTAAATTTTGTAATTTATCATTATTTTCGTATAAAACAAAACGTACCGCCATATTAACGGCTTTTTAAAATCAAATATCAAGTTTTAAGTCCGAAAAACATTGAAAAATTCAGATTTAATATAAGGCGACTTTTTTTTTAATGTTTCTATTTATTACATAAAACAAATTAGCTGTCAATGTATTTGTTAAATTAAAAGTCGCCTTATATTAAATCTGAATTTTTCAATGTTTTTCGGACTTAAAACTTGATATTTGATTTTAAAAAGCCGTTAATATGGCGGTACGTTTTGTTTTATACGAAAATAATGATAAATTACAAAATTTAATGCGCAAGGCGATAACTTATTTTGACAGAAATTTTTCATGGTTACTGTGACGCTTGCGTTATACTTTTTTGTATCGTTTTGACGACGTGTGACTTAACTAATACTGTGGTATTTACAGCTGGTTAACTCATGTAAAAGTTAATCCATTTTGAGAGAAATTTATGTGAATTAAGTTTTATTAATGGTTAAAAAACGCAAACTAAAGCTTTTACACGTATTGTTTTCATTCGGTTTTGTTTTTCTGAAAATTTCACAAAATCTGTTATTAATTTACAGGTTTTAAAGAGACTTGTTTCAGTCTTTTCTGGCATTTAGTTTTTAGTCTTATGTAGCTTTATACTATTCCATTTAATATAAGGCTTTTTTTTCGAAACTTTGTTTCGTCTTTTGCTAGAATTGTAATTAATTTTTTTTTTTTTTTGTTTTATTTTTTTTTTTTTTTTAATTTTATAATTTATTTGTCTATTTTTTTTTGTATTTTTTCAATGGCCCATTCCTTTCTCTTTATCTATGGATCTACTTATGTATATCAAGTGTAAAAAACCATTTATATTTAGCATAACAAAATTGGGGGGGGGGGGGGGGGGGGGTTCCGGCCCGAAAAAAAATGCCTCTAAGAGAGGGTATATTTTTTTATATTTTTTTTTAATTTTTTTTATTTTTTTTTTTTTTTTTTTTTTCCTTTTTTTTTTTTTTATTTAAAAATATTATGATTTTTTTTCTTATGAACCCAAATAATTCATATGAAAAAAGTTTGGTGATCAAAAAATAGCTTTAATTGGGCAAAAAGTACAAAAATACTTAAAACTGTTTTAATATTTTTTGTAAAATTTTTAATTTTTGAGAAATATGGTGAAAATATTATTTTATAAAAAATTAATTTTGCGGTAGGACTGCCGACCCAAAATTTTATTATGGCGGGTATGTCCATTATAAAAACAAAATGCTGATTACTTATCTTTTAAAGAAAAAAAAAACATAAAAATAAAGTGTCATTATATTTAAAATCAAAACTTCGCTTCTTAAATTTATCGCTTCCTGACAGTCTTTAAGCTAAGGCTACATAGCCCCACCTAAAAAATTTGGAATTTAGTTTTGATGTTAACTTTGTTTCGCGCAATTCGGAACTAAGCTCCGAAAACCCGACGCAACCGTGGAACCATGCTTTACAGAATAGCCCCTTTTCTTTCTCTTATTTTTTGTCTTATATTTTGTAATAAATTTTTTTTTATTTTCTTGACATTTCAAATGCAAGTTAATTTTAAAGTGAATATTTTAATTAATACATAAGTCGATTAATACATACCTTTTGTGATTATTGCAAAAAAACATTTATGAACAAAAGTATTGCTTAATTTACAAAATTGGTTTTTATAGCAGCATAAATCTTGGCGATGTCCCAACAAGTGGCCAAAAATGTTTCACTATGTTTTGATCAAACGTGTATTTATGTGAATATAATAATGTGCTACTATAATAATCTCGGACCTGCCTAAGTCTTAAACAAAAATTTTAAAAAAACATATCTACATACCAAAAAAAATTTAAAATGTTGATAACTGTTTTTCAAATGCGAAGCTGAAAATTAAGTTCGAAAAAAATCCGCAAAAAAATTTTTTATATGAAGGATAGCAACGGCAATTCGAATGTAGAGAAAGGTTTCAAATATGATGTTACATTATGATAAAAACGAATAAAAAAATGTCGAAACGCGAATAAAATCTAATGACATCGCACGTGTTTTTATATAATAACATCTCACTGATTGTCAATGTAGTTTTTTCCTTTGAAGTGCGGTTAAAAACGTTTTATTGATATTTCTATGTAATGATGAAAAAAATATTGATACATAACTTTATATACACAAAATAAAATTTATCTTTTAAGATAAACATAAAGTAAAAAAAATTGCCAACATTCCCCAATTATAGTGTGCACGGTGCTGTGGAGCTAAACCGCCGCTTGGCGTTCCCGCGCTACTGATGCTTTTATTATTTTTTTTTAAATAAAACTTTGAATTAATTTTGTCATCAGGAATACAAGGCTTAAAAAAGTACTTTGTTGTTTTCACCGTTTTTCGCGCGGTTGAAGTAGATGGCGCTAGGAACTGGTTCGGTTTTCACCACCTAAAACCGGTCTTCTGCTTTTTTGTGCGTTTTCTATGAGGGGCTGTTCGATGTCTGCTCTGTACAATCCTTATTGTTGCCAAAAGGCTGTGATTGTGCGGTTAGGAGTTTTTATTTGTCGATTTTTTCAATTTTTTATTTTGATCAATAAATCGATAACAAAGACCTAAATAAAAAAAGTGCTTCCTAAAAACGTTGCGTAATTCTTTCTTCTTTCTAATGAGCCCATGTTTATTTTTGATGAATCAGTAACGAATGAGGAATATCGCTTTTAAAGATTGAGCGTTCGAATAATAATAATAATAAGAAAAAGAAGAAGATTGTTCTGAAATTCAAAATTTACCCACGTTCTCTAATAATGGTTGGCGCGGCGCCGCGGGGCTAAATCGCCCCGTGGCGCTCCCGCGCCACCCATGAAAATTGAAATCTGTTTCTTATTTGGAGTATATAAATGTTTTAATTATGTTAAATTAAAAAAAATTAAAATAATTTTCTGATAGATTTTTGTTAATAGCGTTGAGCAAATTTAATGAAAGTAGCACGAATATAATTTATGTAAAGGAAACGTCACGACGCAATTTTTTCCGGATAGTAAAACACATAAAATCTTTCTCATCGGAACATACATAATTTTCCCAGTATCAAAGAGCTAGCGATTTTTTTTATCAGAATTCATGTTGCCAAAGTCTATGTTTAATAAACAAATTTTTTAACAGTAATACAATAAATAGTTATTATACATTATTGAGCTTTCTGGAAAAGTATAATGTTATTGTTTCTGTACTAAATTTCCACAGTTTATCACGTCTTTGTTTTGTTAACAGACTGCTTTTGTTGAAAGAATAAAGTAAAGTGTTTTCACTAAAATATTCTCCGGTCATATTGATTACCTAAATACAAAAAAATTACAGAAGGTACAAAAATGATGCTTAATAGGAAAAAATTAGGTGAGCACATCTCGCCAACAAAATTATCGATTTATACTAGTGATGATGTGTCTCTGAACTCTGCTTTTAGGAGGTCCGAAGCAACTCCCGGAGCTGAGCTCCGGAGCTCCACAATTTTTTACCCTAAATCCATAAATAATTAAATAGTTATTCCATAGATTATTTTGTGAAAAATTTTTTGTAAATTTATTTTAAAAAAAACTTATTTAAAACGTTAGATATAGTCTTAAAAATGCAAATAGAGTAACTTTAAATGTATTTTAAGATTAAATAAGGTTAAAATCGCTCATCTAAAGGGCGGAGCTCCGGAGATTCCTCTGATTTAGATATAGCCGGTGTCAAGGGGTATTCTTTCCCCCCTAAAAATTTTCCCCCTGGAAAAACCATCCCGGGATAGTTTTTCCCCACGGAAAAACTATCCCGGGATATTCTTTCCCTCCTCGGTAAATTCTTTCCCCGGGGGAAAGAATATACCGGGATAGATTTTCCCCCATGCTTTTTAATTTTAAAATCATATAAACTTAGAATTTTTCAAAATAATTTGAATAGCTGTACCTTTATTAGCTCAAATACCAATTTTTGTGTAATAAATTCCATTAAAACATGTTTACTCACGATTTTAATTTTGTTTGTAATTTTCTATTTTAGCGTTATAATCAGGGGAAAGTTTTTACCGGTATATTCTTCCCCCCTTCAAAAATTTGCATAAAATTTATAATAGTAATTCTGCGCATTTTTCAAAAACACGTCATTAAATTAAAATAATTATTTTGTTATCATGATACTTTCATAAATTCTTAAAATTATTAAAATAAAACCCATGAACTACCTTAACCATTTTAAACCTTAGTTTCCCTAAACAGCCGAAGCAAAACCTTAAAACCAAGCTAAAATTCATAAAAAACGAACAACAATATAAAATAGAGAGGGGAAAGAATATCCCGGTTTTTAACCGGGATAGTCTTTTCGGGGGGAAAGAATTTACCGAGGGGGGGAAGAATTAACCGGTGTTTTAGCGGGATGGTTTTTCCGGGGGGAAAACTATCCCGGCTTTTTACCGGGATAGATCTTCCGGGGAAGAAATAAGGGGGGAAAAGATATCCCGCAACACCGGAGCTCTGGAGCATGATATTGAAGGGTAGGACCATCACTAATTTATACAATGTTTTTTAGACTTACCATTCTCTAACGAATCAACTTTTTGTGATCAGGTTAACCGTGATTGGCTGGCGTGTTTTTGTTTTGTTGTTAGGAATTATTGGTAGATTTTGTGAGTTTAAATCCAATACAATATTAATGTTTTTGCTGAAATAAACGTACTCACTAACTTATTTTGTGTACTTAAGAATCCAAATTTCATATATAGTAATGTTCCTTATTTAGAATCCCAGTTTTATATAGTAATTGTTATTTTAAAAGCTGGTTCATACTTATGACAAAACGTCCTTTACACAAAGTCCAAAAGTCCTTTCGATTTTGTCCAAAAGACAAATACAGCGTAAAAACGTCCTTTGGACTTTGTCCAAAGGACAAAATCCAAAGGACTATGTGTTCATAGTTTCTTGTCCTTTGGACTTTTCCTTTTGAATTTTGTCCTTTGGACTTTGTCCAAAGGACATTTTGTCATAAGTATGAACGAGCTTTAAGACGAAAAAAGTTCAATTTTTTTGACATAATTATGCAACTTTGATGCGAGTGCAAGGTAATGCGTGTTATATACATAACTTTTTAATGTTCTTCAGGGTTGCAAACTCAGGAGTGGAACTACGGATTTCGGAACTGTGTGCTCTAACCTAATCTTAATTTTTCAGAATAATTAAGGAGCAATACAACTGACCTAAATTTGGCCACGCCTTAATTTAAGCCGCCGGTTGTTATTTTTGCCATATGCATAGTTATGACGTGGAACTGCGTATGGCTAGATAGATAACATAACGATATATATCTAGCCATATGCAGCGCATTTCATAATTTGAGGAATGGCAAAAATAAGAGTCACTGACCGAAATTAAAACCTGGCCGACTTTAAGTCAGTTACCTTAATGTCATATTATAGTTCGATTTTTAGCAAACCATGTTTTTTTAACCCTTGTTAAAAACCCTAAAAATAATTGCAAAAAATGCAGCTAAAATATTTTAAAGTAAATAAACTTTAAATAACTTTTGTAAAGGACGGAACTTGTTTTAAATTACTCATTTAATTGGGTTATAGGATTAGAAACATCCACTAATCCGAAAAGCATAAAAAATTTAAGTATTTACGAGAAATATTTTGGATCTATGGAAATTTCGCTGATTGACACCGTGTCGTATTATCAATTTTCCCATAAATAATTGTTCGTATTCGTTGATATAAATTTATATATATATGATATAAATCTATATCAACAAATATCTATGATATAGATACATGTATATACCTCGGGAGAAACTGCAAGGTATGCGGGGGTCCTGACGGTTTCCACCGGATCGCCTTCCCAAGCGGTCAAAAACGTTTGAAGATATCCGGGATGGAGGCAGTTGGCCGTCACATTTCCGGGCAGACTTTCGGCCAGACTTTCTGTCAGCATAATATTCCACAGTTTCGTTCGACTAAAAAGTAGTGATGGGCAGTTCCGGTTAAGGGTTCCGAATGTTCTGGGCAAAATTTGGAATTCCGGTTCCGGTTCCTGTTCTGAATTTTCGGAAAATCTCAATTCCGGTTCCGATTCCGGTTCCTGGGGTTCCGTAGTTCCGCCTATCACTACTAAAAGGTATTGTAAAGTAACAAAAAATAATTGCTTGTACAACTGTAATAAACCAAACTCTAATAGATAAAGGAAAAGCTTACAGTCAAATTTTGTGAAATATTTTCACTTTGAACCTTAATACATAATTCTCATAATTTTTTTAAATCTCAAAAAATCATTTTACTGTTGAAAAATTTAACATTATAAGAAAATTAACCTTTTTTATTTTGACACTTTCAACGCAGATGTAAATAGTGACAAAGAGTTAAGCAATGATGACACCGTTTTTACTGACACCTGTATCTAAAACCCGATGTTTTTCCTGCCCGAAAATTCCAGAAGATAAATTTCTCTTTAAATGATTTTCGGTACGCCATTTGATTTTTACAAGGATTATCCATCGTTGAAATAAAAACTCAGAACAAAAACATTGTGTGTGCGTACACATTTAAAATTATTAGTTAATGATAGATTATACATGCGAGAGTTATTCAAAGAATTATGTAGACCCAAGTCGCATAAGTCAGCAAAACGAAATTTTACGAAAAAAGTAATAGCAAAGGTGGATAATCTAATAAAGGTATGTCATAGCGCTCTGTAGCAGCGTGCATCATAAAATCCAATTCGGGCCGCACGTCCGGCCAGAAGCCGCACGTCCGGCCAGTAGCCGTATGTCCGGCCAGAAGCCGCACGTCCGGCCAGAATAGAATTTTATATTCACCCCTCCAACAGAGCCTACCTTTTAATTATCCACCTTTGGTAATAGTATCTATATTCATATAATAGATTAGAAATATAATATTTTTTACAACAAAAACCACTACTGAATATAAACAAAAACTGCATTTTAATTCTAATTGAAATTCAAAATTATGATTTCAATAAAAACCATTTATATTTGGCGATGAATCAGAGTATGTTTTTCAAGGTTAGTTTACTAAAAACAATTTGTAATTCTGAAAGTTTATTTATAAACTTTAAAATAGTAATAAACATGAACAACTAATCTTAAAAATTTTTTGTTCATATTAAAGTTCATATCCACACCCCGACCTTGAATAAAACGATTCTGGGTGCATAAAATAGAAAGAATTTACTTAAAAATACTAAGAATATTATGAAACCATATTTTGAAAGAAAAAAAAGCATAACTACCCATATAAATGAAGAGCTTCTAGGTTTGAAATCTTCTTCTTAGAGCCATATTTTAAAGAATAGAAGTCATCCCATGTGTTCTTCTCGGCAAGCATATGCAGTCGTGATGCCACAGTAACCGAAATATTTAAACTCTCGTTTTTTTAATCTTATTAATATGCTTCATTAGATATAAATTTAATAAATGAATTATCTATAATGCATTACGTTCACTTAAAAACTATAAAAATATCACATAAAAGGTAAACTAACATAGGCATTAAATATAATGGGTTAACGGTTAATTTTCTTTAAAAATGTATTTTATTTTGTAACTAAGCAATTTTTAATCATTATTATTCAAATAAAATTTTTCTATATTATATGGTTTTTTATTTTAAAATAATTATGCCAACGTTGTGATACGTTTCTCGTCAACAATTATATTATACTATTTTTATTAGATATTTTTTAATATTCAATACAAGAAAAACATTTTACACAGATCTGCGAATTTTAAATGTACGTGTACTTCGTTCAGTTACGTATTGCTCAGTATATTTTCGACGTCGGACAAGTTTAAGTTAACTTTTTATTTTGCGGAATATTACCACCAAAGGACATTATTGCGGTGAAAACTCTTCTTTAATTTTTTGTTTAAACTGGAATTAAAATTGATTTAGTTTGCTGACAATATTCGTGCCTTCAAAGGAAATGACAATGCTGTTACGAAATGTAACAATAATCGTCTCGGATATGTGCCAAAGTGTTTAAAAAAAAGGTTTGGTTTGGATATTCTGGTGTCTTAAAAACCAAACACAATTATTCTGTTGCCATAAATATTTTTTGGTCGCATCAATTTTGGCCCAGTTCAGCGTTTTCCGATAAACGTAAAAAAAATTTATTTTTACAAAAACATTAAAAACCTTAAATTTGTTAAAAAGATTCAAAAATCAAACGGTCATCAGCTAATTACCACTGAGCTAAAACTAAAGTAAAAAAAGTAGAACGCAGATAAAAACGTGCATGTTTAAAAATCAGAAATTAAAAGTTATATCACGACAGATGTACAGAAATGTACAGAAAGGTCTGGAGAAGATTTGAAAATAGTTTGTATACGACCGGAAAAAAGGAGGAAGAAGAAATATGGACAACCAGCTGTTTTTAATTGTTTTTTGTTTGTGTGATTTTTGTTGTATTATGATCGTGTTTTTTTTTAACCAACGTCAAATAGGGTAACTGACTTAATTTCGGCCACGCCTTAATTTCGGCCACCAATTTAGGGTGTTAGAAAATTGGCTTATTTTTAAAACACAAAAGAACTAGCACAAAAGTAATTGGACTAATGTTGAATAAAGTGTTTTTGCAAAAGTTTTTTTTTATTTTTGTTATTCTACATTATCAACATTTTCATACAAAAATTGAATTTTTGTGATTTTCGTAATTTTTGCTTTTTGGTTAAACTGCATCAAATTTAGAACGAAGCAATATATAACCTTAAAATATCTTCTATTTAAGGCTCAAAGTTGTTAATTTTCATGTTTTGATATTTTCTTCAAAATCATTTCGCAATGCATTTAACTAATTGCGCATTTTAAGATTCCGTTAATTTCGGCCACCTGAAAATTTAGGTGAAAGAACCTGCGTTTTTTGCTGTTTTTAAATATCATTGTACTACCGTATTTATAAAGAATTTTTTTTTTGCTCGTTTGACTTTGTTTTGACGTTTTTTAAGCCAAAAATAAAAAATTGAACAAAAAATACAAATTATTAAAACTTGTTTTTTAAGGTTTTGACATAATTATTTAAAGTCTTGCTAATAAGTTCGCAAACGGGAAAAATTAAGTTATACGTACCAAGAACAATACCTAAGGGTAAATTTGCAACCTTTAAAATTTAACACCTTTAAAATTTTTATCGTTCTTTTAAGCAATAGTTATGGCCAGTTTTTTGTAGGTGGCCGAAATAAATGGCACGCGCCTTAACTTCGGCCACTTTAAAAAAAAAAGTTTAAACCTTCACTGATTTTTAAGTGTAACACAAATATTCAAAATTTGCACTGGAATAACAAATATAGCTATTGTTTGATTTTTAGGCCAAATTTTGGCTTGATTGAAAAAGCCAGAAAAAACTTATTCAAAAAAATAAAAAAAGGTGGCCGAAGTTAAGTCAGTTACCCTACATATTATTTTTTAATCTTTTGGAGACCTTTGTGTACATTTAATTAACCGTCGTGATTCTCCATAGATTAATATATAACTAAGTAATACCCATCTAATACACAATGTTTTTAATGTTGAGTGGCTTGATTTTTTTTGGAATTTGTGTGACGAAATTTTTTTCCAAAATTGTGCGTTTACTGTTATTAGCACAAAATAACTGATAACGAATATGTTTACAATTATATTATTGAAATAGCTTTGGCTAAACTTTTGGTGCAGACACTTCGTTTCTATGCATCTGTGTCTATGAAGATCTTGATACACTACATATTTTTTTGTAAATTTTAGAAGCATTTTATCCCCAAAAGCTTTAATAAGATCAAAGGTTAGTATGTTTTTTTTATGATCTCTGAAATATGTCTTGCTTGACGCGTGCTATTGAAAAAATCAATTCAGCTGTAAAAACACTATCCGCATTTCTAAAAATTTCAATCGTAAAAATATATTTAATTAATAAGTCAAATATGTTATGGTGAAAAGACTCCATTCGCCCCTTTTTTAATCAGTTCTCGTGATCGCCTTTCTCCGTTACTACATACGTTGAAAGATTCCAACAAAATAAAACCTTCGTTCCACGGGGGTATCTTCACACCACTGTTTTAAATTTAAAATTAAAATGGTGAAGTATATAAACTTCACCACGGTTATCACTTAGATTGTACATAGGTGGCACGTAATACTCTGTATTTGTAAGTAAAATTTACATATTGCTACCGTAAAGCTTTAACCATTTCAATTTTTTAACCATCTCACTGCGCATCTCACTGCTTGAAAAATGTTTTAAAAACCATTTTTTTTATTTCATTAAAAACAAACTATGTAATAGACTTTAAAACAATAAATCGTTGAGCAATAATTCTAAATTTGGAAATAATTTTTAATTTTTTTAATTTTGGCTAAAATTCAATTTTTTTCATTTTAGTTGCTCCGGTGGGTGGAAACTTTCCCCCGGTTAACGACGATCTGCGTAAGGTGGGGGGATTCGGCGGAACAAAGTCCGAACTCCCGGACTGAATTTTTTCTTGGACAAAAATCTTTTTCTTTGTGCGATTCGCCGCTTTTCGGTTTTGACGCGACGGAAAGTTTCACGAACGGGCGAGACGTGAACGCGAGCTCACGAATTTTTTTGAATATTATCCACGACTTAACATGGTACTTTCGCTGTATCTTGTCCATTCCAAAAAAATATATATATCTCGTTTGTTGTGAGTTTTATATTTTTAAAATTAAAAAGGTCCTAATAGTGGAAATGTCATAAAATCTACATAAACGCTTAAAAAATTGACTTAAAGACTGGAGTTTTTGTTTCAGATAAATTTCCAAGGTACTGCCATATTATTGCAAAACCTCTAGAATATCATAATGCGTGGGAGCGCCACGGGAAATTTAGCTGTGCCATGCTAACTCGATATATCTCTCGTTCTGAATATTGTTTCCAAAGTGGAGATTGCACTTTCCTCGTCCCACATACAAGGTTTTTTGAGCTAATTGAAGTTGCCATACTGTTCTTTTACAAGCTTTTTAATTTCTTGAAACTTAAATTTGACTCTCTTTTTGGAGAGCATAGCAAAATCCCATATCATCAGCCGAACAACTACAAATGGCGTTTTCATATGTTTTTAGGTAGGTCATTTATGTAGAGTAAGACAATATACGGGAATGAGAGGGAGCCCTGGGGGGAATGCTAGAAAACCATTTTCATAAACAGAATAGGTGGAGTTTATACGAATTTTGCTTTCTTTTTGGAGAAAAATGGGCAGTAATTCATAAGAGGAAGACCACGATTGTTTAATTTTGTTAAAAAACTCGGCGGTGGCACTACAGAATCAAAAGCCTTGCTGAAATTTGATAATATCATTTGGCCTGTATAATAGTATATTTTCAGTCTAATGTACACTCTAATAGTTGAAGAATAATTTGATTTCAAACGGATGTTTTGTTATCAATTAAAACGAAGATAACTAAAGTTTATCATTTACACAATACTCCATGATATGTGATATATTAAAGATATGGTTTATAATTATTCCTATTCTTTTTTAAAAACTGCACCCGCAAACCATGGGAACAGGAGAAAAAATAGAACATTGAAAACGGTAGTATAAAAAGGTTCAGCTATGCGAGCAATATTTTTGAAACAATAATAGGTAAATTATCTGGCGTATGACTTGACTTGTTTTTTAGTTTTTTAATCGCTTTAAAAATACTAGTTTACTACTAGTATTTTTTAAAGCGATTAAAAAACTAAAAAACAAGTCAAGTCATACGCCAGATAATTTACCTGCTATTGTTTTCAAAAATATTGCTCGCACCATAGCTGAACCTTTATCTACCGTTTTCAATGTCTCATTTTTTACTCACAATCTTCCAACCCATGGTCATTAGCAGATGTAGTTGCAGTTTTTAAAAAAGGATGTGCCAGTAATCCAGATAATTATAGACCCATATCTTTAATCTGTGTCGCGTGCGAAATCATGGAGTCTTGTGTAAATGATCAACTTTTAAGTTATCTTTTACGTTTTAAATTGATAACAAAACATCAACATGGCTTTCTAAGAAAAAAATCGACTTGTTCTCAACTATTAGAGTGTACATTAGACTGGAATACTGCTATTTATACAGGCCAAATTGTTGATGTTGTGTATATCGATTTCAGCAAGGCTTTTGATTCTGTATGCCACAGCAAGCTTTTAACAAAATTAAAATCTTTAGGAACTGATGGTGATCTTCTCTTATGAATTACTGCATTTCTCCAAAATAGAAAGCAAAGAGTCGTTATAAACTCCACCTATTCTGTTTATGAAAATGGTATTTCTGGCGTCCCCCAGGGCTCCCTACTTGGTCCACTATTGTTCTTACTCTACATAAATGACCTACCTAAACATATTGAAAACGCCACTTGTAAGTTGTTCGCTGATGATATCAACTTTTATTATGCTCTCAAAAAAGATGAGTCAAATTTAACTTTGCAAAATGAAATTAAAAAGCTTGTAAAATGGACAAAAGTATGGCAACTTCAAATTGCAGCTCAAAAATGCTTTGTTTTGTATGTGGGACGAGGAAATCCAAAGTTACCAATCTCACTTGAAAACAATATTCTAAAAAGTGATGACTAATTATGGTTGGCGTGGCGCCGCAGGGCTCAATCGCCCCGTGGCGCTCCCACGCCATTCATGATATTCTAGAGGCTTTTTTGCAATAATATGGCAGTGCCTTGGAAATTTTATCTGAAACAAAAACTCCTCAGTCTTTAAGTCAATTTTTAAGCGTTTATTGTCAATTATTATGTCATATTTGCATATTAGGACCTTTTAATTTTAAAAATATAAAACTCACAAAGCCAACAAATCGAGACAACGTTGGATCTGTCTGTATTTTTTTGAAATGGACAAGATACAGCAAAAGCTACCTATGTGTTCTAAGTCGTGGATAATATTGGAGAGTTGCGTGGTCATGAGCTCAGCGTGCTTCCTCGCCCGTTCGTGAAACTTTCCATCTGTGCCGCAGTCAAAGCCGAAAAATCCGCGAATCTCCGGAGATATGTGAAATATTTTGTAGATGATAGTCAGTCCGGGTTCATTCGGACCTTTGTTCCTGGCCGACTGCCACGCTTTACGGATCAGATTGATCTGAGCCGGGGAAAGTTTTAGCCCACCGGAGCGACTAAAATAAAAAAATTAAAATTTTAGCCAAAAATTAAAAAATTAAAAATTGTTGCCAAATTTAGAATTGTTGCAAAAAATGACGACTTTTTGTTTTAAATCTGTACATAGTTGTTTTTAATAAAATAAAAAAAATGGTTTTTAAACATTTTCAAGCAGTGAGATGCGCAGTGAGATGGTTAAAAAATTGAAATGGTTAAAGCTTTACGGTAGCAATATGTAAATTTTACTTACAAATACAGAGTATTACGTGCCACCTATGTACAATCTAAGTGATAACCGTGGTGAAGTTTATATACTTCACCATTTTAATTTTAAATTTAAAACAGTGGCGTGAAGATACCCCCGTGGAACGAAGGTTTTATTTTGTTGGAATCTTTCAACGTATGTAGTAACGGAGAAAGGCGATCACGAGAACTGATTAAAAAAGGGGCGAATGGAGTCTTTTCACCATAACATATTTGACTTATTAATTAAATATATTTTTACGATTGAAATTTTTAGAAATGCGGATAGTGTTTTTACAGCTGAATTGATTTTTTCAATAGCACGCGTCAAGCAAGACATATTTCAGAGATCATAAAAAAAACATACTAACCTTTGATCTTATTAAAACTTTTGGGGATAAAATGCTTCTAAAATTTACAAAAAAATATGTAGTGTATCAAGATCTTCATAGACACAGATGCATAGAAACGAAGTGTCTGCACCAAAAGTTTAGCCAAAGCTATTTCAATAATATAATTGTAAACATATTCGTTATCAGTTATTTTGTGCTAATAACAGTAAACGCACAATTTTGGAAAAAAATTTCGTCACACAAATTCCAAAAAAAATCAAGCCACTCAACATTAAAAACATTGTGTATTAGATGGGTATTACTTAGTTATATATTAATCTATGGAGAATCACGACGGTTAATTAAATGTACACAAAGGTCTCCAAAAGATTAAAAAATAATATGTAGGGTAACTGACTTAACTTCGGCCACCTTTTTTTATTTTTTTGAATAAGTTTTTTCTGGCTTTTTCAATCAAGCCAAAATTTGGCCTAAAAATCAAACAATAGCTATATTTGTTATTCCAGTGCAAATTTTGAATATTTGTGTTACACTTAAAAATCAGTGAAGGTTTAAACTTTTTTTTTTAAAGTGGCCGAAGTTAAGGCGCGTGCCATTTATTTCGGCCACCTACAAAAAACTGGCCATAACTATTGCTTAAAAGAACGATAAAAATTTCTAAAGGTTGCAAATTTACCCTTAGGTATTGTTCTTGGTACGTATAACTTAATTTTTCCCGTTTGCGAACTTATTAGCAAGACTTTAAATAATTATGTCAAAACCTTAAAAAACAAGTTTTAATAATTTGTATTTTTTGTTCAATTTTTATTTTTGGCTTAAAAAACGTCAAAACAAAGTCAAACGAGCAAAAAAAAAATTCTTTATAAATACGGTAGTACAATGATATTTAAAAACAGCAAAAAACGCAGGTTCTTTCACCTAAATTTTCAGGTGGCCGAAATTAACGGAATCTTAAAATGCGCAATTAGTTAAATGCATTGCGAAATGATTTTGAAGAAAATATCAAAACATGAAAATTAACAACTTTGAGCCTTAAATAGAAGATATTTTAAGGTTATATATTGCTTCGTTCTAAATTTGATGCAGTTTAACCACAAAGCAAAAATTACGAAAATCACAAAAATTCAATTTTTGTATGAAAATGTTGATAATGTAGAATAACAAAAATAAAAAAAACTTTTGCAAAAACACTTTATTCAACATTAGTCCAATCACTTTTGTGCTAGTTCTTTTGTGTTTTAAAAATAAGCCAATTTTCTAACACCCTAAATTGGTGGCCGAAATTAAGGCGTGGCCGAAATTAAGTCAGTTACCCTATTTGACGTTGGTTAAAAAAAAAACACGATCATAATACAACAAAAATCACACAAACAAAAAACAATTAAAAACAGCTGGTTGTCCATATTTCTTCTTCCTCCTTTTTTCCGGTCGTATACAAACTATTTTCAAATCTTCTCCAGACCTTTCTGTACATTTCTGTACATCTGTCGTGATATAACTTTTAATTTCTGATTTTTAAAACATGCACGTTTTTATTTGCGTTCTACTTTTTTTACTTTAGTTTTAGCTCAGTGGTAATTAGCTGATGACCGTTTGATTTTTGAATCTTTTTAACAAATTTAAGGTTTTTAATGTTTTTGTAAAAATAAATTTTTTTTTTCGTTTATCGGAAAACGCTGAACTGGGCCAAAATTGATGCGGCCAAAAAATATTTATGGCAACAGAATAATTGTGTTTGGTTTTTAAGACACCAGAATATCCAAACCAAGCCTTTTTTTTAAACACTTTGGCACATATCCGAGACGATTATTGTTACATTTCGTAACAGCATTGTCATTTCCTTTGAAGGCACGAATATTGTCAGCAAACTAAATCAATTTTAATTCCAGTTTAAACAAAAAATTAAAGAGGAGTTTTCACCGCAATAATGTCCTTTGGTGGTAATATTCCGCAAAATAAAAAGTTAACTTAAACTTGTCCGACGTCGAAAATATACTGTTTGTTACCAAAAGTACTACATAACTATTTCATAAAAAAATTACCTTTGTGTAAGATGTTTAGGGTTGTGGGATCTAGGTGACTTGGGAGCCTGGGGACTTGCTGGAGCTTTCAAATGTGACTTCGGAAGTAGGTTCGGTCGTTCCAAACTTATGGAGTGTGACCGACTTTTCCCAACATTTGGAACTTCAAGAGAGGAAAAATTTGGTGATTCTCTAAAATAAAAATTGTAACATATAAAATTGGCAACAGTTCTTTCATGATAGATAAAAAATACGTGTATTTGTAAAAAAAATTCCAAAGTTTAACGACCATGCCTCGCAAATGAAGCAGTAAATTTGTGTAAAAGTTATATACATGCAAAACTCAAAGTTTTGGTTATTAAATTGACACTGAAAAATCACTGCTTTCTATGGCGCAGTACGACTGACAGGTCAAAAAACTGGGCCTTAAAAAATGTAAAAATTTTTTCCAGACATCAAATAAGAACACCAAAAAAAACCATTAAAACGTTAAAACCAAACTTTTTGACTATTTCATAAAATTTTGGGTAAAATTTGTTTTTTGCGTTTAATAACATTTTACATATCGTCGTTTTTTGCTGTATGTAAGGAAAAAGTTTTTCAGATGTCAGTTGCTTCTCAAAAGCTTGGCATTTTTTAGACGTAAAAAAAGTAAAGATTATATATGGATCTGATACCGGTTTTAGGCTGTTTTAAGAACTTAATTTTTCTTTGAAGGTGAAGAGACCCCAAACAATTTTTAGAGCCTAAAAAACAATGCAGTTTTCAAATTATTTGGTTTTGAAAACCGAAATAAAGATTTTGTGGATATAACTTTTTTCTAAAAATGTAGTTATTTAAGTTTCAAAACCGAATTCATTGTCAAAAAAACTTTAAATTAAAAGACTTCGTGGGCGACAGGTAGTATGTCTAAAAACTACTTTCGTCTGTAAATTATTTTTTACTCAACAATTTTAAATTTTATAGTTTGTTTTTTGAAAAAAATATTGCTCGCTAATACCCGACTTGAAAGTCGTTGGAAAGCGCGTGCTATTTTTAAAATTGTAAAAATATTTTTTTATATTTTTTGGAATAAATATATTTGAAGAACTGTTTTTAATTTGTTTTATTATGTGTTGACATTTCAATCATGAATGTTGTTATAACTGTTATAACTGAAAACTTCTATAATTAATTACGAAAATTTCTAATTTTTGGTACTATAAAATGAAATTTTTTGTAATCCATGAATTTTAAATTTCCTGATTGTTTCAACTTTGCTTTTGTAGAAAACTTATGATTCGCGTAATAAGTTGATTAGAGTAAATAATTCCCATGACATTTCAAATAAATTATTAAATGATATTGAATTTGTAACGCTCTTGAAGATTAATTATGATATTCTTAAAAAGTAAAATAATTTTTTTAAATATTAAGATGGTTTAAATAACGTATATCGGTAAACAAACAAGAAAACAACGCCAAATTAAAAAAGTAAGTCAAAAATAATCCCGTGCTTACAAAACTTATTACGCCAAAACAAAAACATATAATTTTTAAGTTAGAATTTTAAACAAAATTGATTTCAAACTAAATTGTTTTTTTCAAAACGGTCAACAACAACTGCATTTTGCTTGTGAAGTATAACAAAAGCAAATAATAAAAAGCTGCACAAGACAGGACAGTACACAGTTTTTCTTCTTCCTTGTTGCTCCTGTGATATAAGGCCGTCGGGACTGAGCTGATTTCGGCAAAATTCCTGCTGGTCCGGACTCATAGCCCGCTGATTATTAGGTAAGTGTCTAAAATCATATGCATAGCTTAATTATTTCCATTGTACACTGTGACAAAACTACTAATTTTTAAAATAAGCATTGTACTCTCTGAATGACTCGCGTGGGATTTGCGCCACAACGCAACAACGGAGTTGCGAGGTTCCCCGCCGCATATTTTGTATTGTCCAACATTAGTCACAATAGTCACAATAAACATAGTCCTACGACTCTGTTATCTCAATAAAACCCAACTAAAACAATTTAGAACGTTATAATTCTAATAATTTTTACTGGTTGCTTATATAAATAGCTAAACATTAATTTAGTTTAAAAAATTTTTGCGTAACATAAAAATTCCAAGAACTCACTTGGGACAACTTTTAGTTGTAGCGCAAAACTTCTTCAAATACTTTTCGATCATAATTCGGTATTTCCAAAGTTTAACTTTTAAAAAGTGCATTTGCACGGAATTTGCTAATAATAACTATTTTGCTGTTATCAATATACCAACAGCTAAAATGGTTGCGCAAATTTTTCACCTGGAGTCATCCTACGGCTTGTATGTTTATTTTTTAAATTTACGTGGTTGGCGAAAAAAAACACTTAACAATCACGTTCGAAGCCAATTAGAGCTGATATTGGACTGAAGGTGAGTTACTGAAAATAGTCGCTTTTGCGTAAATAAAACGGTCAGAGTGGGAAAATAGAAGGAAAAAAAATCTTCTAAATATGAATTAAATGCGTCAATCGGCGCCCACGAGAAGCAGCGTGAGAAACAGTAACCTTTTCCGGCTATTCAAGGAAATATTTCAATTAAAATCTCCATCGGAATAAAAGCAATTAAGCTTATTTCTGTAATAAGAGGAAAACATTATTAAAACCCAAGTTTTTTGGGAAAATAAAAAAATAGAGCGAAATTATCTCTGCACGATCCAGAGCACTGATTAAGATTACTGATTTTTTCTGGAATAACATTTACTGAAATATTTCATAGTTGTACTATATGCCATTCTTGTAGTTCAATTTTAAAAAAATCGTGAAATTGTATTAGTAAGATTTTTCGGAGCATCGAACTCCAGATGGAAAAGCTCCGAAACAACATTTGTAGTTTTGAAACTTCGATTTAATTTTAATTCAGTTATTAAAAAATAACGCTAGTGATTATTGCGTTATTTTTTGTTAACAGACATTTTATTTAGACATTTAAGAAACATTAAGAATAATTGTAAAAATATGGCCGAAATATATACAACATATTTTGGCATATTATAACTGAACATATTTATTTTTAATTTAGAAAATTTTTATGAAAGTCAGAATGTAGCCACATATAAGAGTGTACTTCCAACTAACAGCCACATTTTGTTTTCATATAAAAAGTATGATTTTTTCTGGTGCATATTTTTGTAATTTAATCTTACTCTTTTGTACATGAACTTCATGCATGCGATTTTAAAATAGGCATTGCTTCCTATAGTAGTCCTTGGATTAAAAAGTTACAATTCCACAAAAAACAAATAATACAAACATAAAATAACGCAAAAAAATTAAAAGGTTTAGGGTCGATGGAGCCGAGGGAACTTGGAGCCAAAAATAGAAATCGATAAAACCTATTCCTAAGCCAAAGAAAACCCTAAAAAAAGGTAAAAATTTTTCCGCGGCTCCCCGGCCCGCCCCCCTTTCCGGCCTAAAGCCGTCCACCTACCGCCCTCCAATTAAAATGAAAATAAAAGTTTAAATAATAGTTAAACATATTTTTTAAAGCGTAAAAATAAAAAAATTATAAATAAAACTTCACTGAAAGATACGCTAATTGTAGGCAAACTGTTGTTAAACTTACTTAACATCAATTATTGGTGGATTCTTGTTTCCAGAATTTTTACATCTTGGCACCTCACAGGAACGAGAATGGAGTGAATTTTTTGAAATATCGGATAATTTCATATTTTTAAATCTACCAAGAATCATGACGATATTCAAATACTTCTTCCATAGAAATTTATTATTCCAAGTCTTCAGTAAGCCTGACGTGTAGGCAGATAAAAAACGGGAAGACCTTAATTTAGTTTTGATTTTAAATTTCTGCATTTATTTCCGAGAACCTAGACAATTCGCTACCGGCAGTTTGGATCAAATGTGCTCAGAGTTTTCTGGGTAGCGGCCAACTGACGACAATTTTAGTCGCAATTAATCCTGGACATTTACTACCTGGATATGGACGGGGTCGATAGAGTCTAAGAAACTTAGAACCTAGCGATTTCCTACCTGTTTAAGGTTAAAATTTATTCCTTAATTTGTTTTTATCTTGATTTTAAAGTTTTGGTTGGGCTTGCTTAGGATGCACGCGTTAGCTTTGATTGGGATGTCCAAATTGGCTTTAAAAATTGCTCGGTTCCAAGTTTTTTGAAATTCAACGACCCAAAATCACATGGACAGTTTGCTTCATGGTTTTTTAAAGTCATTTTATAAGACCTATTTACAGGTAAACCTGCTAAACGTACACGTATTTAAAAACATATTTAAAGATTAGATAAACAAATTTAATAACTCCAAAATCCATTGCGAAATTAACAATTTAGTCCAGAATTAAATTATTCATTGTATTAATAAATAAATAGGGCCGTTTTGCCAAAAAAATTAAGTCTAAAAAATAAAAAGTTTTTTTTTAATTTTTTCGGAAAGAGTTTTTATATACAGCTTAATTTTAAAATAAATCCATATTTTAATTTAAAATCGACAGAAATAATAATTCAACTTATTTTAATTTTTTATATTTGTAAATAGGGTTTTGTAACTTGTTTTAGTTTCATTAGGAAAAAAGGATTGGTGTCATATAAAGTCATTTAAAAAATGCCGACTTTATTAACCAAATATGAAGGGTTTCGTTAATATTGTAAACATAACATCCGAAGTAAACATTACATCAGAAAGTTTTTTGATTTTTATTATAGAAAATAATTTGTTCCCGATTCTTAACACATATATTTAATTGGTTTTACAGATTATTTTATTAGGTAAGTGCATAAATAAATGAAGTTTAATTAATAAGCAAAAATAATTAGAAGCGGGCTGCGAATTTTTGTTTTCTAACAGAAATCACGTTTTTTTGTTTATCTAAAAAGAAACACTTCAAAAACAATAATAATAACAAGAATCCATAGAGTCTGGGTAATAATCAATAAAATACTGTTTCTAATACAGTCGTAATTAAAATCTTTTTACTGGAACCATCGCGTCATGGCGTTTAACGGGACTGTTGAAAACATAGAATCCAAAATACGCGCTTGATAACAAAAAAATAAAAAAGGTTAAAAAAACGTAAATATACGTTTGAGATTACGTCAGAGAAATAAAATGACAAAATATTAACGTAAATTTTTCGGCAAGAATACATGAAATTAATTAATTTATTAATTTTATGTATTATTTCTTTCGGTATGTTTTTATAAAATAAGTTACGACGTAAAACATTAAAAAAATTGATAAAAATATTAATTACTTTTGACAAAAATGCATGTGAATAAGAGAATGTGCGACAGTGTATTTAAAGAGTTGTTTTGATTATATGTAAGCAATACACTATGTAGAATTTTTATAATATAAAAAATATTTACTAGGAAAAACAAACGAAAAAAATAAACTAAACAAATTAAAAAAACTACTGAATATTCTACAATTTGTTGGATAATCTACATGACAATTTTTCCACATAATAGTGTCGATTATACCACATTTTAAGTGCCGTTGGTAAAGTAAAAAATTGTAAAAGCGAAATTTCTAGATAAAATTCTTTTACATTATACTGTCAAATTATTCAAAATATTCCACGTTTAATCATGTGGAAAAATTGATACGTCAAATTCAACAAAAAACATATAATATTGAGACAATATTACATGCACAAAATGCCATTTAAGAACATGATAAAATAATCTACATTATGGATTGCCTAACATAAAATTAGAAAAACTGTATAACACACAGTCACACATTCTATTCTTCTATGTATTCTTGCTTTTAGTAATATATTTCTTGACCGTATTATAACGAAATAGAAATATATTCAGTATTATGAAATCATTTCTAACCCTAATACAAAAATCACAGCTTATCTTTTTAGCAGAATAAATTTAAAAATCAATTTAAATTCATATTTTTAGATTCTTTTGCAGAAAACAAATGAATTTTATGCAGAAAATTTTTTTTATGTATTTCTTATTTTGTTGTTACATGAATATATATATCAAAATAAATGGAACAACAAGTGGCTGTATAAAATAAAATAAAATAATTTTAATAAAGACATGAAGAAATTACACATAAACTTATAACGTACTGGTTGCGGAAGGAAAGTATAAGGAAATATATATAATTTGTGTGCTTTGAGTCCTGCGGATATTAAATTGGAAAATAGAAGATCTGTAGTATAATTTATTGCTTCTTTCCCGTCTATATTTTTTGTATTCGCAGTAATATTAATTAAATGGTAATCCAAATAATATTTTAAACTTTAAAAAACATATCGTTTCAAAACCGTCTATAAAATGTTAAGGTGAAAAAATTTCCGAAGTGGTTTTGCAAAACCTACATAGTTGAATTAATTGCTAAAACTTTTGGTAATATTTGATAGAAAGTTTTTAATTTTTGTTTATAAAAGTTTTAAAATTATTAACTAATAAGAAATTTCTACACAAAGTAATTAAGCTTCTTTTTGACAATATTTACAAAATAATAAACGAAAAAATCTAATATAATCAGGCTAAGCAAAACACCTATGTAGGTGCAAAAGCAGGTTGGAAAACAACAGGAAAATATAGAAAATAATAGGTACAAAAACACCATAAAGTGTGTAGAAAACAGATTAAGCGATAACACTTAAACAGACGTAGAAGCATTAACCTAATTATAATTAGGTATTACTTATATTAAAAACTTATAAAAATTTTCATTATTATTTTACTAATAATAATAATAATTTATTATTTTATTGTAGTTAAAAACATAAAATTGGTATAGAAAGATTAATTTATTATTTTTAAAAAAATAAAAGGTTATGTAATGTTATTTAATAAAATATATTAGAAAGTACTTGGTTTTAGAAAATTAAAAATTTAAAGTTTAAAGTTAATATTTTTTGCTTGCACTATGAAACGTTTTTAATAATTTAAAGTTTTTTTTTAAAATCAAACTATTAAATAGAATTTAAACTGAATAGAGTTTTAATTTTAGTGTTTTATTAAGCTTTACAAATAAATTTTAGAGTGGACATTTAACAAGAAATTACCATTAATGGGTAAAGTGAGTAGGTACAAAAAATACCTTAAAATCTAGAAACCAACTTAACGAAAAACTCAGTGGATGCAGAAGCAGGTAAATAGACTATAAGAACAGGTAAATACACGGAGAATATTAGGTATAGAAACACTCTAAAGTGTCTAAACAGCAGATTAAGTGAAAATACCTGCACAAGTGAAGAAGCAGGTTTGGTAAAAAATATAAAAAAACTGGTATTGACAGATTAATTTTATTACATTTAAATGTGAAAAATATAAGAGTTAAATGTACGCCTTAATAAATGTAGAAAAAAGATTAAATAAAACACATTAAGATAGGTGTAGAAGCATGAACACCATGAACCATAGGCATGATCACCATAGTTAGGTGCAAAAAGCAAAGTTTTAAAAAAACAGAGTACAATTATTTATTAAGTGAAAGAGTTTGGCTGCGTAAATTTTGGTTTTTTCTTTACATGCTTTCATTCACAATTTTAAGTTTTATTTTTGAGGTTTTGTGGATTTTTTTCATCAGTAAACATTGCTAGAGGTTTTATAGCGTTTAAATATTGTCGGTATTTTAAGATGTAGCAATATAAAATTAAAATGTATATATGATTTTAGTAAAACATATGTACGGATTTTATGTTAGTAACAACTGTAGTATTAGTTAGCTATTATTTATTTTTATATAAAATATAAATCATTTATTTTTAGTACTAATTTTTTTAAAATATTTCAATTTTTTAAAATATTTTATGATATAATTACCATTACTTTAATTAAAATAGGTTAATAAACAAGCCCAAGGAAAAAAAGACTAATTAATTGTTACTCTAAATAGGATTTCTGTATTAAAAACAAAAATTTTTTCCTCAAAGTTTTATTTTTGACAACAAATTTTAGTTACATTTTAACGCTTTGATAGTTTGTAGGTATGCTTTAGAACCATTTTAGGATAGATTAAGTTTAAAACAAACATTAAACAGATTTTATATGGATAAGTTTAAAAGTTACACGTTAAATATACACAGAATAACATAAGAAAGTTACACATAATTATACAGTAATGGCAAGTACACACAAAAATTTGTTGGACATAGGTACCTAAATAAATTACGACATCAATATAGTATAATCAAAAATATATAATATACCGAAAAATGTGCAACTCCTATATAAAAAACTACGGAAAAGTATGCCATCATAATGCGCCTTTCCATTTAAATGGCACTCTTCATTAAAATGGCATAGTAGTCATTTTAATTCGACGAGTTAAAATGGAGAGGAAGCCATTATAATAGCCATTTATTCATTTAATTTCACTTTATATATACTGACAAGTGTAAAACTGTCCGGGCCGCATGAGTTTTACCGGGTTAGACACTATTAGTCCGACACGCAAAAACTCGTGCGGCCCGGACAGTATTACACTTGTAAGTATATATGAAGTGAAATTAAATCAATAAATGGCTATTATAATAGCTTCCTCTCCATTTTAACTCGCCGAATTAAAATTACTACTATGCCATTTTAATGGAGAGTGCCATTTAAATGCCAATTATAATGCCATACTTTTCCGTACTTTTTTATATAGGAGTTGCACATTTTTCGGTATATTATATATTTTTGGTATAATCCAAAGAACGCAGAGATTTTGTGAAGTTTGCCCTTTCTTTCCCTCTAACCTTTCTTTCCCTCACTTTAATTTGTGTTTTTCGCGAAAAAATCGAGGGTTTCCTGTACGAAAAACGCAATATCTCGACAAAGGTATCAAATTAAAGTATAAAGTAGCCGCTTTCTTTGAGTAAATAATTTGTAACTTAAATTGTTATACTCTTTGAGCAATTTTTCACGTACAGAATTGTCAAAAAACTCCATTTTTGTAGGGTCATAACTCCTAAACCACCCACTGGAGATATTTTGTTGAAAAAAATTTTGTGGGCTATTGGGGGCAGGGGTAAGGTTTTCACCAAAAATTATCAAAATCGAAGACAAAGGTTGACTCCGCACCGGACCTTTAAGTATAATAAAGCTTATATAGAAAACGATCCGTTTGTACTTAATACAGTTTCGCCACATATTTTAAATTAGGGTGTATTATTTTTTTTAATTATAAACAAAATCATGTTGAAAAGATAATTTTCGAGTTTAACTGAAATATTAAAAAAGAAAAAATTAAGCCATGTACCTATTTGTTTTAGTTCTAAAGGTTATTTTGTTCCTAAGGCCTCTTGAAACAAGCTGATATATTGCAAAGAAACAGACGCACATGGAGGCTTTTTGCAATGAAACTATCGACCGACATTGCTATAAAATTTCATTATTTTTCTCTTATAATTTCCTACGCAGAAACAATATTTTACACCAAATGCAATTCAGTTTTATTTCGGTGTTTTAATTTTATGAGTAGGTTTACTTTGGATTATGAATTGTCGAATACAACGTTGAATACAATGAAATGATCTAATAAATAATAAAAATTACAGTGCAATAATAAAAAACAATAATACAAAAAAACTCAAATATATTTTAAAGCAAAAGTACAGTATACTAATTCGTGGTGTATTTTATTTTGCGTTTTAATTAATATTAATCGATATATTAGGTCACACTGAAAAAAATGTATTACACCAAGAATTAATTCCCAACAGTTAACGAGTTATTAACAAGAATAATAATTGGTTATTTCCAATGTTGTTTTTTATGCACCCTTTTTCAAAAGAAAACATTTTTATTGGACGAATATTAATAAAACTTAATGGAAATCATGCTAGGGTACCAACAAGCTCGAGACTAAACATTATTTTTGAAAGATGATATCTTTAAAATGGCATTAATCATTTAATGCTTTTCGTAATTGAACCAAATTTAAAATATAAGTTTTTTGTACCTTAGCATGAAATTTGAAGTTTTGTAATATCCATTTTGTAGAAATGTTTTGTTTTAAAAAATGGTGTATAAAAACACATTAGAAATAACCAAGCGGTATTCTTGTTAATAACTTGTTGACCATTGAGAATTAATTTTTGGTGTAATACAATTTTTTCTTAGATTGACCTGATACAGAAATAAAAATACAGCATGAATTATAACACTGCACCTTTAAACCTGATTTAAATCTTGCTAAGTTTTTTTTTGCAAAATAAAAGCCGATGAAAATAAAATAATGTAATTTTAAAGTTCTAAATTGTAATTTGTATTTCCATTGAAATTTTATAAAACACTTATAAGCCCCAATCTAGGGACATCTATTTTTACTTCACACAGGTTATTAAAAGCTGAAATTATTAGACAAAAAACGTGTGGGTTAATTAAAACTTCTTGGTTTTTAATTTTCTAACACTAATAAAGATACCATAAACCAGCAAAAATAAGAAGATACATTGTATAGACTAGTTCGGAATAAGCGTCTTTTACTGTACGAGAGAGGGTACAAAAAGAAAAAATAAAATTTGAAAAAATCTTAGCTTTCTTAGTTTCTTAAGTTTAAACCTATACTTCATAAAAATTGCTAAACAATGATATGTTTCACTACGTTGAAGTGCTGTAATATATCAGTTTGTGCTAAATAAATTTTTGTTTTTTAATTAAACGTCACAATAGTTTAAAATCACCACTAAAATAGTATTTTCGTGAACAGTGATTTCGAATTAGTAAAAATAAAGATGAAATTTGTGCTTTTAAACTAATTTTAAACCTACATAGTTTTTTTAATGTTTTGCTTGTAAAACTATTCAAAACTTAAAAATTAATTTTAAAAAATCCATTCCAAACTTTTAAATTAAGCATTTTCTGTAATTGAAACAATAAAAAACTGGAAAACAAGCGCGCCAGCAGCGCCGTACCTACGAAGCGGCAAAAAACTAAAAATCCCCAAAAACTGCTTTTGCTTTTGCAATATTTAAAAAGTATTTAAGAAATTTTGAAGAGAAGGGGTCGAGATTTTAAACCAATAAATATTTGAAATATTTTAAACCGTAAAATGTATTAGTCGCTCGCTGTTTCTCAATTTTCCCTCTATATATAATTGGCGCTAGTAGTTATGTACCCTCTTCCTAACACTAAAAAACCCTTATTCCGAACTAGTCTATACAAATTCTTAGAGACAGAATGTAGAGAAAATTGGCAACGTTGTGTTACAAGCACTAATAAAGAGGTCATATATTTAAGAGAATTTGCAATAAAAAAGAAATCATTAACAATTTTAATACTGAAAGTACATTTTAAAACCTATTCGCACTACATTACTTAGGACGTATAGCCTACCATTTTTATAATGTATGAAAAAGTAACACATGCAAAAACTATCAGTTCACACTATTACAGACGGAAGCCGTTTAAATTGTTTTTTTGCATTAAAATTACTTAAAATTTCATTTTTAAATAACTAGTTTGTATATTTAAATGTTCGAACCTTTTAAGCGTGTTGTGGTTTTTAATCGTCGTAAAAATCACCAAAAATGGTAAGGCTGTTTGTTGGTCCATGTGCTATATATAGCTAAACAATGTTTCAAAGATCCAAATACTTCTCTAACAATTCCAAGCTTTACCCTAGAGAATAAAAATAAACGCCCTCGGTCTTCTCATTCTGTATAACTGAAGGTAAAGTCTTCCAGGCTGAAATTAAGGGCATAACCGCTCTCCGTCAGGAAGAAATAAACAATAAACGCGCGAGCGTAAAAAATAAAATAAAAGTTTTCAGGTTGCGGTTATGTAACCAATTATTATTAAGTTGCGTCAGGTTTTTCTCTGTACGGATATTTTCTCAAAAAACGAGTGGTTACTTCACCACCCATCTATTTTCACCTTAATAGAATTTATCTTTAATTAATGTTTTATTATTTTACTTTCTTCACAAAAAATATTTTTGTAGAAATTTTTATTCAACATGGAACACAAGCATTCCCGGAAAAATATTTAAAAAAATTCGTTTATTGATTTTATTTTAACTTTTTGAATTACTTATAAAAAACATTTCACTTTATTACATTTTATATTTTGAAATTATAGAAAAGTTGTAAAAAAGGCCAAACATCATTTGTAATATATGCTGTTTTTAAAATGGTATTATTTATTATATACTTTTTAGAATTAAACTAAATTTAAAATTTAAGCTTTTTGGTACCTTAGCGTAACTTCTGTTCAGTTTTATTAAAAAATTTGTTTATGTTTTATTTTGAGAAGTTGTGTATAAAAACAACATTCATTTAATCAAGCGGTATTCTTGTTTATTAAACATTCGTTAACCGTTGGACATTAATTTTTGATATAATTTTTTCCTGGTGTGACATGATATATCGATTTTCATTAATTAATAATAATTTTTGTTTGATGATATTCTGGTAAGTAAGCAATAAGAAATACCCTCTAAATTAGTATGTCGCACATTTAAAACACAACACGGACTTCCACATAATCGAAATTTCGGTGTTTTTTTATAAAAATAGTTTAATATCAGTTGTTAAGAAGTTTTGATAATACAAATTTCAATCACAATAACAAACTTGAAAAAATAAAGTTTAAGCTGAAAAAGATTTTTACATGGACGCTCATATACAACTACAAAATTATTTAGAACCACAGGATTATAAGGCATCAGAACTTTATTATTATATAAATTATTAAAAACCGGAAACATAAAAAATAGTTTATTTTGAACTGAATTTGTATGAATCTTCTATGTAAACTAAACATTAAAAAAGGCGTCGTCTTGAATCCAAAAACTTGACCGCAATAGAAAAAGTTTTTTGGAACACCCTTCGCCCAAATTTCGGGGGTAGGGTATACTACACCCCCCTCCCCAAAAAAAAAATCCAGGACGCTGCCCGCCTATGGGCATAGGTATCCGTTTTGCGGGGTGACTTCTTTAATTAGGGTTACGTACCTGTAAAAGAAACCCTAAAAACAGAAATTTTGAAGAATACACAACACCTCTTGCCTCCAATTACTTTTACAAAATATGACAAATAAAGCCAATACATATAAGAAAATTAGATGATATAGCCGTATGACTGATATCGGTTACTTGTTACAAGTAAACACAAGGAAAACAATTTTACAAATAAAATAGTGTTATTATTTGTTACCAAAGATTTTTTAGACCGGTGGATTGAAATTTAGCAAAATCGGATATGTTTATTATATTGTTAAAATATGAATTTATCCCATTGAGATAAGAAAAACTAAAGTATTTTTTGAATGGAAAAAAGCTACAGTTTTTAACAAGCGGTTACTTAAGTACTACAGCAAAAGTCTTCCAGGCTGAAATTAAGGGCGCTCGCATTTAGTGGACCTGCTGAAAGTCAAAATAAAACTTAGCACATGTGAAGAAGATAGTTATATTTTGATTAGTTTTCAGTCAAATAAAGCTAAAACACCTAAATTTACTGTTTTGTATTTAATAATTTTTTACAATTAATTTAGTAGTCTTATATATTCAGTCATATACTACCTTCAGCAAACTAATATTATTTTTAAACCGCATTGATTTTAACTGGAAAAACAAACTGCAGTGTGACTAATTTTCAATAGGAAATACATCGAAACGCTTTTATCATTTTCAGTTAGTTTATTTGTTACAGACGCAAAAATATTATACATTATGTTAAAAGATCTTACTGTTAGTTTCTTTTAAATGTCTATATCATTAGCCTTATTCAAGACTTATAGTTAATTAAAAGTGCTTAAAATGTCAATATGTCTGCGGTATAATAAGGATTTTTTTAAATAAGCTATACGAATCGTTCCTCTATCCACCAGGTTAAAGATATTTCTTATCTAAATCTAAAGGAAAAAAACACTAGATTTAGCTTAAATAATAATAATAAATGATTGGGCTTGCGATTAGTTACTTCTTATATGTGAAATTAATTTAGAAAATGTTTATTATCATTAGTCTTTCAAAAAATCTGGTTTTTCTAGTCCCTTTAAAACTCGCCGAGTTATTGCAGTTCAAAAATCTATTGATACCAAATATTTACACCATAATAAGCTAATTTGTATTAACAAAAATTGCACTAATTTCGGGAATTTTGATTCCTTAAAACATTAAAATCTTTTTAGCTCAGGATCTATCAGGGACCATATTTTGGGGTGCGGGGTGAAAATCCTCAACCAAAAGCCGAATCTAACCTATAAATATCTGGTAGGAAACTATCTGCTTTAACCTTAGTTTTCTAAGGCCCCCACCAGCTAAAACATTTTAGTTACTCTGTTTGCTAATGCTTTGTTGGGTTTATATGCCCTGATCTGAGAGTCAGCCCTAAAGGCATCGCTCAAACTAAAAAGTCTCAAAAATGCCGAATAATTTACTGCTCAAAAAAGGTATTCTCTAAAATATTAAGTAGAAGATATTTTTCCGGACACACATTTTTTTCATAGGTAAAGAATGCAAAGATTGCTCTAGTACTGTACAAAACAGTATCACAAAACGGATTTTTATAATCCAGATTTTTAAATATTCATGCTAATAAAATATAAAAGTGTTTTTATTTGCTATGAATATCATCAACGTTTTAATTTTGTTGTAAATATTTACGAAAAAATTCGGATATTTACGAAAAAAATCGAGCACTCCTAACTTTTATTAAACAACGTCCTGAACCTTTGTTTCTACAAATTTTTAGAATTCTTGATTTTAGAAAAATTATAAATGATTATTTATTACTATTAAAGTATACAATTAATTTTAAGTTTCAGTCAAATACGGCAATTAATATCAATTTAATTACCAATAGGCGCCTTGCATGAACACCTTCATCAGTTTGTGATTGGAAAATTTATTTTTAATTACAAGTATTTCACAAAAAATAAGTGATGAATCTTTTTAAGTCATTATTTTACATCATTATATAAAAAACATGGCATCTGCTACACATAAATACTTAATATTTTTTCCCAGCCACGTATTTTCTACAAATTTAAAACTCAGTTTTAAATTAAATTTGGTCTCACAAAGAATTTTTTTATATCAAAATAATTCGGTTAGGGTGTTTAGGCAAATAAGTACGGGTGTTTAGGCAATTTTTTGAATTTTTGCTTAAGGTTTGATAAACAAAATTATTGTTAACTTTATGCGAGCCAAAAGCTACTTTTAAGGTGCCTGCGAGACAAAAAATATCTCGCTGAATAGAAAGAAAACAATTATATTATTTGCTAAATTTTAATTTAATTGACGAAAGTGCCAAAAATATTACCACTACTTAGAAGCAATAATTTAGAGATTTCCATACATTTAAAAAACTTCCGGAAATCATTAAAACACCATGACTTTTTTAGTGAAATAAGTTGTTTAATGCAAAAAACGTTTATTTCTCTTTTTTATTGATTGATTTAAAATTATTTTTACCGCTATCAGGTAATATCTATGCAGCATAAATTATGTTTTGTTATTCTTACTAGCCTTGAAAAATGCTCTAAGAATAGAGCAGGAAAAAGGGGCGATTTTTCCCCGGGCGTATGTTTAGACAGAAAAGATGTAGACTAGTCTGAGATGGACATTATGTGGACTATAGGAAATTTGCATTTGGTTTGGCCAGCTGCTCACTAAATAAAAATTTCTACGATATGATAATGATTTGTTTATACATTGATCTAATCACACAGCACTGTTGCATTTTTTTTTAGTTTGATGAAATGTCAATTGAAAAAATCATACTCACAGCAATCTTTGACAAGCGCGAAATCGCCACTTTTTCAATTAGAAGGTTATATTTGTATGTTAAGAAACAACTATAAATTTGAAAAAGTGGCGATTTCGCGCTTGTCAAAGATTGCTGTGATTATGATTTTTTCAATTGACATTTCATCAAACTAAAAAAAATGCAACAGTGCTGTGTGATTAGATCAATGTATAAACAAATCATTATCATATGGTAAAAATTTTATTTAGTGAGCAGCTGGCCAAACCAAATGCAAATTTCCTATAGTCCACATAATGGCCATCTCAGACTAGTCTACATCTTTTCTGTCTAAACATACGCCCGGGGAAAAATCGCCCCTTTTTCCTGCTCTATTCTTAGAGCATTTTTCAAGGCTAGTCTACCACTTTTTTTGAATTAAATTAAAAAATAGCCTAATAAACTATAGTTTTAGCTGCGCAATGACATATGTTTATAATCATTCCGTTGCCGAGATAAAATAAAAAAAATAATAAGAAGAAGATGAATTTAAATTACAAAATTAACCCACGTTGTTTAATTATAGTTAGTGCGGTGCAGATGCGCTCCAGACAAAGTTTACCTACGTTCTCTAAATATAGTTGGCGCGATGCCGTGCGCCAATGATTGCAATTATAATTTTTAAAGTAAAAATAATAATAATAATAATAAGATGATGAACATGAATAACAAAATTTACTCACGTTGTCTAAGTATAGTTGGCGCGGTGCCGTGGGTTAAATTGCAGTTGGCACCCCGCACCACCGATGATTAGCGGCGCGTGGCGCTCCCGCGCCACCGACGCTTATTATTATTTTTTAATAAATAAAACTTTGAATTAATTTTGTCATCAGTAATGCAAGAATTAAAAAAAGTACTCTGTTGTTTTTGCCGTTTTCCGCGCGGTTGAAGCAGATGGCGCTGGGAACTGGCGCCGTTTCTGCCACCAATTAAAACCGGTCTGCTATTTTTGTGCGGTTTTTATGAGGGGATGTTGGTTGTCTGCTCTGTACAATCCTTATTGTTGCCAAAAGGCTGTTATTGTGCGGTTGGGAGTTTTTATTTGTCTAATTTTCAATTTTTTATTTTGATCAATAAATCGATAACAAGGACCTAAATGAAAAAAGTGCTTCCTAAGAAAGTTGCGTAATTCCTTCTTCTTTCTAATGAGCCCATGTTTATTTTTGATCAATCAGTAACGAATGAGGAATATCGTTTTTAAGAATGGAGCGTTGGAATAATAAGAAGAAGAAGAAGAAGAAGAAGAAGAAGAAGAAGAAGAAGAAGGTTCTGAATTTCAAAATTTACCCACGTTCTCTAATTATGGTTGGCGCGGCGCCACGGGGCTAAATCGCCCCGTGGCGCTCCCGCGCCACCCATGATATGGTTGGCGCGGCGCCACGGGGCTAAATCGCCCCGTGGCGCTCCCGCGCCACCCATGATTAGGATCGGCTTAATACGGTTGATATTGGAAGTCGTTGTACAAGACCTACAACCTAGGAGCAGTTAAAAGACCGATAGGTAAGGAGAAGGATAGCAGGTAAAAGTGTGCTTGTTTTTAAGTAAATTTAATTTAATTTTAATTTAATATAATAATAAATCGCGTGTAAAAAAATTTTTGTTATTGTGTAGATGCGCGTTACCCTTTAAACTGAGGCGTCTGTATTCGCTGATGAGCCCCGCTTCCACCGCATAGGTTATTGGGGATACAAAAATGCGTCCGAATTTAGGGGCGAAACGTATTTTTTCATCACATGTTAAAATTTATAGTTATAATGCGCGTTTGAAGTACTGTCTTTAATTTCATATATTATTATTTTTGCGTGGTTAATAATTTTATTTTATACTATTGTTATAGTAAAAAGGTGTTTGGTTTTTTTCGCGTTCTTCCCACTTTTTTTACTTTCTTTTTTATTAATTTTGCTGTTTTGTATAGGAAAAAAATGAAAATTGTAATAAACAAATCACAAATCAAAACAAACTTAACGTGGATTTGTAAATAGATATGAATAAAATATTTTTTGTAGAAAACCATATTTTAAAAACTAACCTTGTGTGATGCGTGGGTAAAGAAGAAGAAGAAGAATTGTGTTCTGGATTGTATCGTTTTGAGCCAATAAAATGTCTAATTTTTTCCATATTATGTGGTACTTTAACTTTGGCGCAAAACGATCTTCATCAATTTTTATCTAAAACATATAGATTTTAAAATCATCGACTGTGAATAATAAACTTATACCTATTTTAACCCTATTAAATTTTAATAATTACCTTGCATCTAAATTGTGTCCCAATAAAAATAAAGTTTAAATCCTATTAGCACTTTGCCCAGTGCTAATAGGATTTTACTATTAGATAAACTTATACAAACATAAAGTATAAAAGATGCTGTTGCTAACGGGAACGCGACACGACGGTCCCGAGACACGACGGTGCCGAGACACGACGGTCCCGTAACACGACGGTCCCAAGAGGCAAAAAGTACGGCACAACGTCCCAGGAATGAAAAGGAGTACGAAACGACGGGCCCGAAAAAATGCGTTTGCAATTCTAACGTTGCAACGCTGAGAAAAACAAAAGTTCCACAGCATTAAATAGCGTCCGAATCAATTAAATTAAACTAAATAGAATATACAAATGATTTTTAAAATTTTCACATTTTAAACTAAAAATAATTTGAAATATATTTATTAATCATTTTTTCTACTCTTTGAATTTGACTTTTCCATTTGAAATTTTAAAATTCAATTTATCGTTTTTAAATGTGTTTGCATTTAGCGAATATTATTTTAATTATGTTTTAATGCAATGCAAGACCTTTAATTAATGTTTTGATTAAGTTTACTGGTGTCCGGCAGAAATTTCTTCTGCAAAGTATCTTTGGAAAAAATTCGCCTTGTTTAAGCAGTATAATATTCGGTATTTTTTAAAAATTTTTGAACTTTTTTAAAGGTTTTTTTTTTGTTTTTTAACTTGATTTTAAGGCTTTGCTTAGGTTTAGGAAAAAAGTTGTCTTTAGTTGAGAATTTAAAAGTGTTTCAGAAAATACTCTTTCCAAAGATATTATGCAGAAAGTATTTGTTCCTAGCGCAATACAATAAATTTACTGATGTACTGCAAAAATACCTTCAGTAATATATCATCGAAAAAAATTTCTTTTTTGAGCAGTAAAATATTCGGCACTTAAAACTTTTTTTGGCTTTTTTAAAAGTTTTTTTTACTTTTTTAGCTTGATTTTAAGGTTTTGCTTAGGCTAAAGGAAAAAAGTTTTCTTTAGTTGGGAATTTAAAAGTGCTTCAGAAAATATTCTTTCCGAAGATATTATGCAGATTTTATTTTTTCCTAGCGTCAATATACTAAATATGTAAGAAAAACGCCAGTTTTCTTATTTCAAACGTAACAATGTTGCTAAAAAAATACATTTATATTACAAGTTTATTTTAAAATATAATTTAGAAGCTCTGTGTTAAAATTTGATGGCAATAGCAGAAAGAAAAACACGCATTTTCGTATTGAAAACGAAACATTGTTTCCAGCTGTAGGGAACGCATTACAATCTCGGAACCGTCATGTTCGCACCTTGGGACCGTCTTGTCGTACCCCCTCGGGACCGTCGTGTCGTAGGTCCGTCGTGTCGCGGGACCGTCGTGTCGTAGACCCATTGCTAATATTACTATTACTATTACTTGACTGTGCTGAAAATATCGGAAGGAAAATACGTAATGATACAAATTTTTTATTATAAAAAAGTGAAATAAAAGGCGGGATAAAAAGAGACAGTTAAAAAGACCCAAGCTTTTTTAAACTTAAAAAACATATAAAAAGCTAATATATAAAAAACCTTATATTCATTGTTGTATTTCAATAACAGTCCTGATAAAACATAGTTTGTTATTATAAAAAATGACCTATATGTGTATTAGAAAAAAAACGCTGGAATATACAATATTTTAGACTAAGTATACATTTTTTTTATAAATATAAAGAAAAAAAACCAAACAAATATGTTTTTATTGTTATAGAAAATTTAAATCTGGCTGACCTTAATGCCTTTAGTACTAAATGAACTATTTTACAACAAAACAATAGAAAATTTTGAGCGTAAACGATTTATCATTAAAGAATAAATAGATTTAACAATTATTAATTAATTAATTTTAAACAGAAATGTGAATTGTTTAACGGCTAAAGATTACTAATTTTTGTATATTTTATGAACTGGTTGGATTTTGATTCTGGGCTTCAATTTATTTTTTAAACACGTCACAACTGCATTTTAATTGGTCTTTTCATGTTCCTCATAAAATTTTACGAGATCAGCCAGCTATAGTTCAGCAATGGTAATTTTATCAAGAATATATATTTTTGATTTTATTATGTCCGTTGCAAAAATTCTTTTTTAAATTATTTTAAATTTAAGCGACATTGAAAACTCACACCTTAACTAAATAATACTGAATAGTACATACATAAATAACTTCTCAGAAAATAATAGACTATAGAAAAATTGCATGATACATATTTACAACTAATAAAAACAGGAAGATGAGATTATATTGATAAAAATGAGCATTAAAGTAACTTTTTATTTAAAACAATAAATATATTTTTATGACTGTTTATAGCCGGACTATAGCTGAGTACAGTAAATCTTAAATAAAAAAGGGAATATGAGATAACCAATCAAGAAAAAAAAATTACAATAAGACGTTTTTGTTTTTTTCTTTTGTTTTATTATGTTTGTTTTAGCTATTTTATTACCATAGTTTTTTTATATAAGTATACAAACCAATTGTAATTAAAGTTTAGTTTACAACATTAAAAAAAATTTGTGAAAAAGTAGTAAAATCTCAAAAGGATCTTAAAACAATCTTTAAAAGTTTTATCATATCATATTATTAATAATTGGTAACACAAGAATGCACAAGAGTACAAAAATGTTAAACAAATCAAACAGTGGTTCTAATCTATGTTAATCAATTAGGTAGAGTAGTTGATTTAATTTCGGCCCCTTTTTTCTTATTTTTTTCGTAATTTTTCTGGTTCTTCTAATCAAACCAAAATTTGGACTAAAAATCAAACGACAGCTATTTTTGTCATTCCAGTGCAAAATTTAAAAATTTCTGTTACACTTAAAGACCAGTCGATGTTTAAACTTTTTTATATTGGCCGAAGTTAAGGCACGTGCCAATAACTTCGGCCGCTTAGAAAATACTAGCTATAACTATTGCTAAAACGTACAATAAAATTTTTTAAAGGTTGCATCAGAATAACAAAAATAGCTGTCGTTTGATTTTTAGTCCAAATTTTGGTTTGATTAGAAGAACCAGAAAAATTACGAAAAAAATAATAAAAAGGGGCCGAAATTAAATCAACTACTCTACCTAATTGATTAACATAGATTAGAACCACTGTTTGATTTGTTTAACATTTTTGTACTCTTGTGCATTCTTGTGTTACCAATTATTAATAATATGATATGGATAAAACTTTTAAAGATTGTTTTAAGTCCTTTTGAGATTTTACGGTATTTTCACAAATTTTTTTTAATGTTGTAAACTAAACTTTAATTACAATTGGTTTGTATACTTATATAAAAAAACTATGGTAATAAAATAGCTAAAACAAACATAATAAAACAAAAGAAAAAAACAAAAACGTCTTATTGTAATTTTTTTTCTTGATTGGTTATCTCATATTCCCTTTTTTATTTAAGATTGACTGTACTCAGCTATAGTCCGGCTATAAACAGTCATAAAAATATATTTATTGTTTTAAATAAAAAGTTACTTTAATGCTCATTTTTATCAATATAATCTCATCTTCCTGTTTTTATTAGTTGTAAATATGTATCATGCAATTTTTCTATAGTCTATTATTTTCTGAGAAGTTATTTATGTATGTACTATTCAGTATTATTTAGTTAAGGTGTGAGTTTTCAATGTCGCTTAAATTTAAAATAATTTAAAAAATAATTTTTTCAACGGAAAAAATAAAAACAAAAATATATATTGTTGATAAAATTACCATTGCTGAAATATAAATGGCTTATATAGTAAAATTTTATGAGTAAAATGAAAAGACCAATTAAAATGCAGTTGTGACGTGTTTAAAAAATAAATTGAAGCCCAGAATCAAAATCCAACCAGTTCATAAAATATACAAAAATTAGTAATCTTTAGCCGTTAAACAATTCACATTTCTGTTTAAAATTAATTAATTAATAATTGTTAAATCTATTTATTCTTTAATGATAAATCGTTTACGCTCAAAATGTTCTATTGTTTTGTTGTAAAATAGTTCATTTAGTACTAAAGGCATTAAGGTCAGCCAGATTTAAATTTTCTATAACAATAAAAACATATTTGTTTGGTTTTTTTTCTTTATATTTATAAAAAAAATGTAATGAGTCCTAAAATATTGTATATTCCAGCGTTTTTTTTCTAATACACATATAGGTCATTTTTTATAATAACAAACTATGTTTTATCAGGACTGTTATTGAAATACAACAATGAATATAAGGTTTTTTATATATTAGCTTTTTATATGTTTTTTAAGTTTAAAAAAGTTTGGGTCTTTTTAACTGTCCCCTTTTATCCCGCCTTTTATTTTACTTTTTTATAAAATTTGTATCATTATGTATTTTCCTTCCGATATTTCCAACAGTTAAGTAATAGTAATAGTAATATTAGCAATGGTCTACTACACGACGGTCCCGCGAGACGACGGGCTCTAGGTGCGACATGACGGTCCCGGTACGACAGGATGGTCCCGCGAACATGACGGCTCCGAGATTCTAATGCATTTCCTACAGATCAAAACAATGTTATGTTTTCAATACGAAAATGCGCGTTTTTACCTGCTATTGCCATCAAGTTTTAACGCAGAGCTTCTAAACTAACTAACTATATTTTAAAAGCAAACATGTTATATAAATGTAATTTTTAGCAACACTGTTACGTTTTAAACAAGAAAATACGCGTTTTTTTTTACATATTTAGTAAATTGGCACCAGGAAAAAATAAAATTTGCATAATATTTTCGGAGAGAATATCATCTGAAGCACTTTTAAATTCCCAACTAAAGAAAACTTTTTCCTAAGCCTAAGCAAAACCTTAAAACCAAGCTAAAAAATATAAAGCTTTTAAAAAAAGTCAAAAAAAAGTCAAAAAAAAAACTTTTAAAAATACCGAATATTCTATTGCTTAAAAAAAGAATTAGTTCCGAAGATATTTTGCAGAATGTATTTCTGCCAGACACAAATACACTTATTGTAGTTAGCAGATGTTCTATTAAATGTTTACAGTGTTGCATTGCATTAAAACATAAATAAAACAAATTATTCGCTAAATGCAAACAGATTTACTTAGTTTAAAGAGAATAAATTGAATTTCGAATTTTTAAATGGAAAAAAAGTCAAATTCAAAGAGTAAAAAAAAGTATAAATATATTTTGAATTATTTTTAGTTTAAAATGTGAAAACTTTAAAAATCATTTGTATATTTTAATTTTAATTTTAGTTTTAGTTTTAGTTGATTTAGACGCTATTTAATGCTGTAGAACTTTTGTTTTTCTCAGCGTTGCAACAGTAGCATTGCAAACGCATTCTTTCCGGCCCGTCGTTCCCTTCTCAATCCTCGGACCGTCCTGTCGTACGTACCATTCGCCTCTCGGGACCGTCGTGTCGCGAGACTGTCGTGTCTTGGGACCGTCGTGTCTCGGGACCGTCGTGTCGCGTTCCCATTAGCAACAGCATCTTTTATACTTTATGTTTGTATAAGTTTATATAAATAAAATTAACCCCATTAGCACTGGGCAAAGTGCTAATAGGATTTAAACTTATTTTTATTGGGACACAATTTAGATGCAAAGGTAATTATATAAATTTTTTTCATGGGTGGCGCGGGAGCGCCACGGGGCGATTTAGCCCCGTGGCGCCGCGCCAACCATAATTAGAGAACGTGGGTAAATTTTGAAATTCAGAACCTTCTTCTTCTTCTTCTTCTTCTTCTTCTTCTTCTTATTATTCCAACGCTCCATTCTTAAAAACGATATTCCTCATTCGTTACTGATTGATCAAAAATAAACATGGGCTCATTAGAAAGAAGAAGGAATTACGCAACTTTCTTAGGAAGCACTTTTTTCATTTAGGTCCTTGTTATCGATTTATTGATCAAAATAAAAAATTGAAAATTAGACAAATAAAAACTCCCAACCGCACAATAACAGCCTTTTGGCAACAATAAGGATTGTACAGAGCAGACAACCAACATCCCCTCATAAAAACCGCACAAAAATAGCAGACCGGTTTTAATTGGTGGCAGAAACGGCGCCAGTTCCCAGCGCCATCTGCTTCAACCGCGCGGAAAACGGCAAAAACAACAGAGTACTTTTTTTTAATTCTTGCATTACTGATGACAAAATTAATTCAAAGTTTTATTTATTAAAAAATAATAATAAGCGTCGGTGGCGCGGGAGCGCCACGCGCCGCTAATCATCGGTGGTGCGGGGTGCCAACTGCAATTTAACCCACGGCACCGCGCCAACTATACTTAGACAACGTGAGTAAATTTTGTTATTCATGTTCATCATCTTATTATTATTATTATTATTTTTACTTTAAAAATTATAATTGCAATCATTGGCGCACGGCATCGCGCCAACTATATTTAGAGAACGTAGGTAAACTTTGTCTGGAGCGCATCTGCACCGCACTAACTATAATTAAACAACGTGGGTTAATTTTGTAATTTAAATTCATCTTCTTCTTATTATTTTTTTTATTTTATCTCGGCAACGGAATGATTATAAACATATGTCATTGCGCAGCTAAAACTATAGTTTATTAGGCTATTTTTTAATTTAATTCAAAAAAAGTGGTAGACTAGCCTTGAAAAATGCTCTAAGAATAGAGCAGGAAAAAGGGGCGATTTTTCCCCGGGCGTATGTTTAGACAGAAAAGATGTAGACTAGTCTGAGATGGACATTATGTGGACTATAGGAAATTTGCATTTGGTTTGGCCAGCTGCTCACTAAATAAAAATTTCTACGATATGATAATGATTTGTTTATACATTGATCTAATCACACAGCACTGTTGCATTTTTTTTTTAGTTTGATGAAATGTCAATTGAAAAAATCATACTCACAGCAATCTTTGACAAGCGCGAAATCGCCACTTTTTCAAATTTATAGTTGTTTCTTAACATACAAATATAACCTTCTAATTGAAAAAGTGGCGATTTCGCGCTTGTCAAAGATTGCTGTGAGTATGATTTTTTCAATTGACATTTCATCAAACTAAAAAAAAATGCAACAGTGCTGTGTGATTAGATCAATGTATAAACAAATCATTATCATATCGTAGAAATTTTTATTTAGTGAGCAGCTGGCCAAACCAAATGCAAATTTCCTATAGAGCAATACGTAACTGAACGAAGTAC
>JASAMX010018316.1:0-13981 GCA_030248175.1 Microlaimidae sp. YZB2_3 | reverse complement strand
AAGAATGTATAGTAACAATACGTAACTAACGAAGTACGTTACAAATGACGTATTGCTATTAGGTTTTTGGTTTGGCTCGCTAGAAATACGTTTCCGGTTTATACAGTGTTTGAAATCATTTGCATTTTAATCCTAAAAAAAAATTGAAAATGAAATAGCAAAAGTCTGTTTACGATTACCACTGGGAAAATAGCAACAGTCTTTGAGGTATTTTTTAGTAATGGGCAGTTCCGGTTCCAGTTCCGGATGTTCCGGGCAAAATTTAGAATTCCGGTTCCGGTTCCGGTTCCTGTTTCGGATTTTTGAGAAATCTCAGTTCCGGTTCTGGTTCCGGTTCCGGTGTTCCGGGGGTTCCGCAGTTCCGCCTATCCCTAGTGTTTCGAGGTATTTTCAAACGGTTGAAGAATTTGTACAACAGAGTTAAAAGCCACTTGATGAGTTAAAATTTGGTCAGTAATTAATAATTTTCACTAAAATTAGAAATAAATATAAATAAAACTAGGTAAGAATTACCCGTTTAACTGTCCATCTTTCTTTACCATGTTTTTCCTTCTCTATGGTTATTTGCGAAACATGTTCTGAAATATTTGATTGAAGTTTTTCAGATTGTTCATTCATAATATCGTTCTTAGTGTTTTCCATAATGTCGTTAAATTTCTACATTTTGGTATAACAGAAACAAATGAATGTTTTCAGACAAGTGGCATACATTAAGCTGATTTTTTTTAAGATGGTTTTTTTTAAACTTAAAAAATACACATTTGATCACACAAAACGAGTTTAACATCCACGCCGCTCAGATCAAAATGCAGATTACAGAAATTTCGTTTCCTTTTTATACGTAATGGCTGCGTAGTCAGAGTTTGTTATTTGTTGCGTTGACATTAAAAGCGCTAACATTGCGTAATTGTGTAAAAAATCTTTTTCACAATTAGCTGCGCAGCTATAGCTCGCTGGAAATTATTCTTACTATTACAAACGTTTTTCGCATATTTGCTGTATATAAAGAAGACTCCTTGTTAATTGTGCGAGTAGGACAATCGAGCTGGAAACAAAAATAAGGGTACAACAAAGAATTGGGGGTAAAATTTTGTTGATTAGTCAACAAAAATGTTGGCACTATTGGGATTGAGTTTCAAACTGTTGAAAGAGTCAAGCCTGATTTATACTTAAAGTCATAAAGATAAATTTATATATTTTATATTTTATACTTTGCAAAGGACGAAACTAAATTCTATTTTTGGCTTTTTGACCTAAAAAAGCACTATTTTTGGCTTTTTGACCTAAAAAAATATAACAGTTTTTAAAATTAAAAAAACGCCACTTATAAACCACATAATTATATAACGCCACTTATAAAGCAATATTCTTAATTTGGTTAAATTTTATTTGTTAATATAAACTGTTTTGATTTGACTAGTTTAATCCGTATTTTTTTCTTTTCGTTACAAATAAACTAGCCATGTGGCGCCCGGAAAAAATACATTCTGCAAAATATTTTCGGAAACAATATCTTCTGATAGACTTTTAAATTTTCAACTAAAAAAACTTTTTTTCCTAAGCCTAAGCGAAACCTTAAATTCAAGTTAAAACGACATAAAAAAACTTAAAAAAACCTTTAAAAGTTTTTAATAATACTGAATAATTTACTGCTGAAAGAAGCTATTTTTTCCAGAGGATATTTTGCAGAAGGTATGTTTTCTGGACACCAATAAGCCGAACTAAATTTTAATCGTTTGAGTGCGTAGACAATTTAACGTTACATAAGTCGGTTTGTTTTTAATTATAAATACAATTTTTGCTTGCTTAAACATAATGCAATTTAATAATCAAAAACTTCGTAAAGAGTTTAAAAAAAACTAATTGAACAAAAATTTTAAAGGTCATTTTACGCAGAATTTATACAATGGCTTTTTAATGAAAACAATAATAATGTTTGGAGCTTACTCCAAAGCTCTGGAGCTTCGAAACCCTGCCTTTGCAAAAAAACTAAAGAATTAATTAAACAATCATGCGTGGAATGAGAACGCCAAGAAAGTTATTTAATTACTGCTATTTTCTCTAAAACATATACACACTCGTATGAAAATACGAAACGAATTGCAATATTGTTTGCTGTCATTTTTTTTATTTAGACTCTTTTCATCGACTCTTGATTAAAATAATTGATTTTTTTGATAAAATCTTTGGAAAAAATAATTTCCATGGATTTCAGTAGTCGAAATGTAAAAAATATCTTCTTGCCTTTTTTAGTCCAAGTTAAAACAAGACAAACAAAATGTGCTTTTAAAACCCAAAAACGTACAATTGTTAGATTTTTCATGTTTGATACTTTATGCAATTACAATTAAGTATAGTTCGTGAGTAAAATACTCCAAGGTTTTAAAACCCATCGCACAGTTAACTTTATATTTCCTAAGCCTAAGCAAAACCCAAAAAATAAGCTAAATTTTATCATAATATTTTAATAATAGGGTGCTTTTAAAAAAACTGAATAGTTTACCTTTAGAAAAGGCAAGCAATTGTTTTTTGGAAAATATTTTACTAAAATGTTTTTTAAAGGTTATTAATAGCAGAATTGTTTGCAATTATTTTTGCAGTTATTTTTTCCAGAGGCATTAGAAAGAATTCATTTTTTTCTACACACCACAAAAAATAACCACAAAAATGTTTTGACAACACAATCAAAGCATAACATCAACCTTAATGTTTATTATCTTTCGAGTCGTCTCATAGCTTCTTAGCGAAGGGAACGGCCCATTTCGCTTCCAGGAAATTTTTGCAAATTTATTATTTTTTGCTGGGACCAACCTCGCTCTCTGCTTATTTTGGCCAACTTTATAAAATTATCACAAAAAGATTTGTTTGATTTTTAGGTTTCGCTTAGGCTTAGGAAAATGTAGGGTTTCCAAACACCCTACATTTTCAGCAAAGAGCGTCGCAAAAAATACGTTCAAAAATTTGCCAGGAGCGAAGTGGGCCGGAAGCAAAGTGACGGGAGCGAAGTGTCCCCGATTTGCATCACTCACTTACTTTCCAAGAATTATTCTTATCTTGGTTATGTAATTGCGTAAATTCCGATTTTCTAAAATCATTTCAAAAATTCTGGAAACTGTAATTTTTTCTTTACTATTCTTTAAAATCAAAAAAAGAGTTGTATTTTGACTTTATTTCCAACATTTTAAAAATTAATTTCCATTTTTAGCCTGTTTTTTGGATAGCTTTTATTATACACTAAATACGGTAAATTTTTGCGATATATCTTTTATATGCCTACAAAAAAGGCAATGTTTTTTGTTTTAGTCTATGTTTTTTTTAAATTATAATTTTTTGTTCAGGTTACGATAGGAGTAATAATCGTCATTGGGGTGGCTATAACATGGACTGGTGCCACTCAACTTACCACCAGCGCTTTAAGCAACTCAACCGAATTCAATGCACCTTACTTTATGGTAGTAATAGTGATGTGAAATTAAAATGAATGAATTTTTGTTGAATTAATAATTAATTAAGCAATAATAAACTTTAAACTTTGGTAATAATTAGAAACCATTATTTTAATTCGAAAATGACTTAAATGCATAAGTCCTTCTAAACTTAAATGCATAAGTCCTTCTAAACTTTTAAAAAATTTTCAAACTTATTTTAGTTTAAACAAAAAGTAATTCATTTAAAATTTTTAAGCTTTCTTTTTAACAGGGGCCCGAAATAATAACAAGTGCTTTTAAAATATTTAAAAGCGGACCTGAACAATTTGGACGACTTGTGAGGCTAAAGGCTGGTTCATACTTATGACAAAACGTCCTTTGGACAAAGTTCAAAGGATAATTTTAGAGAAGCCAAAACGTCGTTGGACAAGTAAAAACATCCTTTGGACTTTTTCTTTTAGACGAAGTATGAATGTTACTTAAATTTTGTCCTTTGGACAAAGTCCAAAAGGAAAAGTCCAAAAGAGAAAAAGTATGAACACTTCGTCCTTTGGACGTTTTGACGTCCAAAGGACGTTTTGACGCTGTGTTTGTCCTTTGGACAAAGCCCAAAGGACGTTTTGTCATAAGTATGAACCAGCTGTAAATCGGGCTGGATGTTTTATCTTAATTTTAAAATTTATAGAATATATCAAAAATACGTTCGCAAATAAATAAAATTTTAAATACTTTTAAATTTTGAATAACAATCGCGGAATTTGTACAAAATTAATGCTCATCACCACAAGGCAAAGTGGGTGAGGTTGCGTATCTTATGCGCTCTTTTATTTTGTTGCTAACAAATAACAAGAGTTATCAGTTAGTGATGGCATTTTACAGAGCTAAACCTCGTGGCAAATGTATTGTAGGGATTTACAAATACAAAACAACTTTATTATTTAACATACTCTAATTGTTTTAAGAAATGCGATTACAAACTAAAGTCTGGTCACATTGTTATTCTGTTCAAAAGAAAGAGGATTGGTAATTTACAATTTGAAAATGTACTTTGAAAATTTAATATTTTTTTGTATTTTAAATAAAATAATGCATAGCTTTTCTTTAAACCTTATCCAAAAAGCAGTGCATGCGTTTTCGATTGAGCTATTGGACATAAGAAGCATTTATAGTTGTCAAAATATTTAGAAACAAACATATAAAAAATTTGAATTTTAAAGAGCGGTTTAAATAAAAGTAGTCGGAAAGCTTGACCGTTTAATAATAGGGCTATCGCATAATTACCGAATGATGAATTCATTTTTTGATAATAAATTAAATATGTTTTGAAAAACCCCAAAACTACCGAATTTTATTTTGTTACTTCTTAAACAACCTGTTTTGTAAATAAAAAATTCTGATAAAAATTTCAAGCAATGTTCTTAGATTCCATAAAGTTTTTGAAGCCCATAAAAAGCCCTTGAAATTTTTTTTCGACTCTCGGTTGTACAATTTTGCGCTAAATAAAAAAAAACGAAAATAAAAAAAGTTTATGCAACTATTTTGACTTTTTATCGGGTTTTTTATTTGTTTTTGGTTGTCATATATGTAACTTTTTTTATTTAGCGAAAAATGCACAATCCATTAAGTTTTACTCCGACTTTAAGATAGGTAGTTTTATCAATATTATAAAATTCTCTTATAGTTAAATTTATTAAAAGTGTTATTTTATATATTCTATTTGTTACATTATCTTATTAATGAATTTCATTCTTTGCAATATTACACAACACTATAAATTTTGGTATATTTTTCAACATCATGGATGGTCTTATGTTACCCGATCTACTTTTTGGGGGCGTTGGTAGTTCAAAATACTTCTCCTGGTCATATCATCAAGTAAGTTTCGTTTATTTTTAATAAATCATCATGATTTTGAAAGGGCAAAAATAAATGTTATACAACTCAATCAATTTTTTGCCTCGGTTTTTAGCACCAATTTTTTTGCCTATTTAGCTCAAGGTAAATATTTCTTTCAATCTTTATTTTTAATCTCGAAATTTCAAAGGGGTTTGGAGTAAAATAGTGTTGTAAAAAGTATTGATTTTTTAATATTTTAAGTAAAAGTAATATAAAATACATGTAGTTTAACCCGTTTTCGTGATTGCTTTTTCCCAAATACCATTGTGAAACCTTTGTACCCACCACGGTGAAACCTTCTTACACGGTCGTGGTATCTTTGTCTGACCATTGTGGTGTGTAAAATTCATCGCGGTTAAGTCTACCCACAATCTAGGTGGTGCCTAGGTAATACGTAAAACACTATAACTTTTTTATATGGCTACCTTACGGCTTTAACTATTTCAATTTACTCGCTCACTGCGCAATAAGCGAGCTAATTGAAATGGTAAAAGCTGGTACTGGAGAAGTTTTGGTGAATGGTTTTACTTTGTCAGTGATGGCATACATTGTAGATTATTTTGTCAAAATTGTTTTGTAAAACTAAATTTCTTGCAAAATTTATTTTAATCCATAAAAATACTCCTACAAATACAAATGGAGTAGTTCAAAATGTATTTCAAGCTTAAATAAACCTCAAATCGATCATTTAAGGGGCGGAGCTCCGGAGCTCTTTCCGCTTTAAATGGCCGTAGCTCCGGAGCATGATATTAGATGGTAGAAACATCACTAATATACACCCCCTTTCCATTTTTTTTTTGGTAAAATAGTAAAACCTAGTTTTAGATTCTTTATAGACCAGTTTTCTAGACTAGACTAATCAACTGTAATAGCAGCAGTGTTGATCACAATATTTTAAAAGATTTTTCAATTAAAGCTAATTTAGCTATATTTTTTAGACATTCCATAGAAATTTTTGGTTTTGAAACCGGCTGGAAATTATTTCTTACAGCTTTTCTAAAAACATTGGCATTTTTAATTTTGTGGATATTAGCCAATTACACCTATAGTCGTGCTTTGGGTGAGATATTTATTCGCTTTATTTAACAACTTTGTTTTTAACCAAAAAAACGTTCAGAGACAAAGCGTCCAGCTCATTATATTATTTTCTTTTTTACTATGTTTGGTTTTCTAAATAGTCCCGAAAATTTGAATACAAACAGAAAATATTATTTATTAAAAAATAAAATTTTGTTCATGAAAGCTAATCTGAAAAAAAAAAAACAGAAAATGAAATTGAAGAGTAACATGTTTAAATTTAAAGGTTGAATTTAAAATATATATTTAAATAAAAATTAAAATGAAATTAAATAATTTTTGATAAAAATTGTTTTTAGTCGACATATCAGCTGCAGAAACAACAGCTATATTTTCTTCTAATCCCGCGTTTGTTTATTTATTGTCTTGGATTTTTCTCAAAGAAACATTTTCTGTTTTGAGGGTAAATCTGATTCTTTAAATTTTAAAACCATAGAATTTTTTTGTTTATTTTATAATTTTTTTAGATTTGTATTTAAAATACAATTTTTTATGTTTATTGGATTCAGACCTTATTTAACTCGTTCCCGTAATTGCCTTTTCCTTATTTACAACCGTGAAACGTTCGTGCGACCTATGTTATACTTCCGTCGGTCATACCTAATTTATTGCGCGAGTAGTGCCCGGTGAGCGAGCGAATTGAAATGGTTAAAGCGGTACGGTGGCAATATGCAGATTTTTGTCACGGATACAGTGTATTACCTAGGATATTTTCATGTTGTAAAAATTTGCATATTGCTACCGTACAGCTTTAACCATTTCAATTTGCTCGCGCACTGGGCACTACTCGCGCAAAAAAATTATGTATGACGGAAGTATGACCTAAGTCATGCGAAGAGCTTACCGAGGTAAGGTTTACATACGACAGTTGTCATACGAAAATACCACCACCGTGAGACGAAGGTTTTACCTTTGTCGTACAAAGGTTTCACGGTTGTAAGGGGGGAAAGGCCTTTACAGGAACGGGTTAAGTGTTTTAATGTCCCCAATATTTTTTTTGCTTTAGATTTTATCGATAGTATTTTCGGTGGCTGGCATCGTTTTAATGGCGCACGCTCATGGGATTACCTCGTTTACTTTTCTTGGTGTCATAATGGCAGTTTTATCAGCGTTAACAGCTGCAGTTTACAAAGTAAGTTAGATTTTTTAAATTTTAATTAGAGTGTTACAGGTAAAAAAAATTTGAGGTCATCTAGTTTTAATTTAACTGATTATTATTAACAATAGTAAAACTCGCATTGCTCTTTATTAATTATGTCCCACCATTTTTTATATGCTGAACAATTGCAAAAGCAGATGATTCTTCCAGAGTCCACCTCTGTCTTAACTTTGTATTTTTTGTCTAAATATGCACCCCGTGTGCATTAAAATGTTTTTTTTTCTTTAGTTTTATGCATTTTTTTAGTTTAGTTTACCTTTTTTAGCGATTGAATATAAAAAATTTATCCAAAAAACATCTTATTCACAATTTAAAAACACGTGACGTACGGAGTTTTACTGTTTTAAAGGTTTTCTTTCATATTATTGGTAGCGCAAGTTTTTTGTACTAATTATCTGCGTATACGTCGCCGCATTACTAGATAATTTAAAAGTTTATAATTTAATTTTTAGAAATATGTTAACTTGATTTGTTTTTTGGTTATGGAAGGTTTACAAACACGTATGAGAAAGAATTGTGCACTAAAATTTTAAACAATTTATGGCTTAACATAACAAAATTTTGGTCCGCGGTCTGCCGCAAAATCTTACATTTTGTAATGAAAACTGATTTTTACCTTATTTTCCTAGAAAATGGAGATTTAATAACAAAAATAAAAGGATTTCTGTAGCCAAACTTTTTCGTATGTAAATTTGCTGGATTAATTATAAAAAAATTTTAAATTGTTTGCAACACTTTAAATTACTACATAACATCACCAAAATTTACAAATAGATATTTTATTTTTTTTGGTATTTTAAGTTTCAGAAATACTAAATTAAAATGCATCTAATCTGGTAGGAATTTCGTTTCGTGGCGGAACCGTTACTTTTAATTTTGTTATGGTAGGTAGGTCCATGGCTTGGAAAAAAAATTTAAGTAAATTAATGCAGGTTGGATTTAAACGTTTATTTGGAGATGCCAGTTTGGGTCAAGTATCATTTTTTATGACATCGCTGGGAGCTATGAATTTGTTAATTAATTGGCCAATCGCTATCGGTTTAATCGTTGGAAAAATTGAGATATTTATCCAAATTCCATGGAACTTTATTTTAGGAAGCTCTGCTTTACAACTGCGTAAGTGTTTAATATAGTTTTATTTATTACTTTTGTTCTAAGCAGAAGTTTTATTTTCGAAATACGATTTCATTTAACATTCATAAAGGACTCGATGTACATAGGCAGAGGATAAAGCGTGTTCGCAATTTTTCTTCCGGTTCGGGTTTATATGTAACTGCGTTTAAAATAAGAATTGGTGCCCTAAAAAATATATTGGATAATTTTAATTGAAATTCAAAATATTTAGATCACAGAAATTAACCGCTTATTATTTTCAGAGTTTTAACTAACCGTTTATTATTTCCATATGTTTTAAAATGATTTTATATTACACAAATTGTTTGTTTTTGTATTTAAATTTTGATATTAAAGATAAATTCTATCAGGATGGAAATAGATGTGTGGTAAAGTAACCACTCGTTCTTTAAGAAAATATCATGTGCAGAAACACATGACGCAACTGAATAATAATTGGTTACATAACCGCTGAAAACTTTTTTTTATTTTTTCTCGCTCACGGGTTTATTGTTTATTTCTTCCTGGCGGAGAGCGGTTACGCCCTTAATTTCAGCCTGAAAGATTTTAGCTTTAGTTTTTAATTTCCACGGTTAAAATCCAGAACACATATTTTGACATATTTCGGGTGCAAAAATTTATTGTCTAACATGAGGTTGTTACTATTTTTGTTAAAAATTTTTGGTTTACAATATAACACGATATTTTGGAGTCTCATCGACTAATATATTTTATGAATAATTTAAAACCAAAGTTCCGTAATTTAAAGGTTCCCCCTTTGGTTAATGTGCATGGTCCAGTATAACTTTTTTCACCATTTCATAATACAATCATTTAAACTATAAGCTTTTTAATTATTTAGTTCAATTTATTATTTAATGTTTAAAAACAAGTTAAATACACGAAAACAAACACACGCAGATTACATCTATCCATTTATAAATGTATTAAATTATATGATTAAAACCATTAGAACTAAGGTTTTAAATTATTAAAATTAAAAGTTGAACAAAGTATTAGAGAATCGACGTTAACGAGAATACTTGTGCCCAAATGGGAGTGTACCTTAATAAAAAGGCGCCTTAATTGACTCTAATTAGCCCATAGCGTCTTTATTAAAACTTTATGAACTTAATTTAACTTAGTTTTCATAATGTCTGGCCCAGTTGGGTGACCCAACTGGGCCAGATATTATAAAAACAAAGCCTTGTTTCTAAAAAAATCAAAACGGTGAGTTGTCAAAAATTTATTGTCTAACATGAGGTTGTCTCTATTTTTGTTAAAAATTTTTGGTTTACAATATAACACGATATTTTGGAGTCTCATCGACTAATATATTTTATGAATAATTTAAAACCAAAGTTCCGTAATTTAAAAATTCCCCCTTTGGTTAATGTGCATGGTCCAGTATAACTGTTTTCACCAATGCAATCATTTGAACTATAAGCTTTTTAATTATTTAGTTCAATTTATTATTTCATGTTTAAAAACAAGGTAAATACACGAAAACAAACACACGCAGATTACATCTATCCATTTATAAATGTATTAAATTGTATTATTAAAACCATTAGAACTAAGGTTTTAAAATTATTAAAATTAAAAGTTGACAAAGTATTAGAGAATCGACGTTAACGAGAATACTTGTGCCCGAATGGGGTGTACCTTAATAAAAAGGCGCCTTAATTGCCTCTAATTAGCCCATAGCGTCTTTATTAAGATTTTATGAACTTAATTTAACTTAGTTTTTATAATGTCTGGCCCAGTTGGGTGACCCAACTGGGCCAGACATTATAAAAACAAAGCCTTGTTTCTAAAAAAATCAAAACGGTAAGTTGTAGCTCACCCCCGTTGAAAGTTGTGCCCCGAGTAAGACATAAAATATCTCTATCAAATTTACCTAAACGCATTTTTCCTTATCGTGGTTACTCTGACACAATGAGTCAGATGCTTCGTAAAATACTTGTAACTGCGACTCTTTTTATATCTTAACGCACAAATAATCTAAACAAAATGAGTCAGAATCACTTTGATTTTATACTGATTGTGACTCTTTGTGTCAAAGTAACGACGTTATATTTTAATATTTCAGTGTTTAACTTTTGGCTTAATTTCGGGGTCGCCATCACCGACGCAATTTTCGTTTCTGTCGGATTTTTTCTCGGAATGCCGCTAAATGCAAGTATGTTTAAATAAAGTTTTGTATTAGGGTAGTGCATTTCTTCGCTCTCACCCCTCCTGGTCTGTTTTTTTTTTGTTCTTTCTGCATCCCTGGCCTGGACGGGACGCGTGGTACGTTAGATGGGTCTAAGGTATATTTTTATGTCTTGACGACTGTTTTTTGATTTTTTTTTGTTTTTTTTTTTTTTTTTTTATGTGTAATTTACTAAAAAAAAAAAAATAAATTGTTACTCGTTTTTAGACATTGGGAATTTATGCATTACCAATTAAATGGTTTAAAAATTAAACTGTCCTGGGGCCGGTTCCAGAGATCGACCTAACTTTTAGGTGCGCACCTAAACTCAAATTTAGGTGCGCACCTAACTTGGGACTGTTCCACAGAGCGACCTAAAGTTAGGTGGGCACCCAAATGGTCACCTAACTCTGGGATTTAGGTGAGCATATTTAGGTCAGCCCCGGGGGTGTCCCAAGTCAGTTAGGTGCGCACCTAACTCCGTATTTCGCACTGTTTTTACGCATTATTATTCCAGAATGGCGTTGATGCTTCCCATTTTCAATATTAACAATGACAAAAATAATATCAGAGTGATTCGTGAAAGAAAAAAATTACTTAAAACTTTAATAGAAAAAAAATTTAAAGCCGTTATCGATTACGAAAGTTAATTTTGTCAAACTTTGTCACTTTTTAGCAATGATTTTAGAAATAAAATTCATGCAAGTTTATCAACTGAAATACAAATAATGGCTGTCTGTTACTTTATTTTTTTATAGATGTTTTACTGAGGTTGTTTCTTACAGAAATTTGCACCTACCGCAAAGTTCACAGTGTAGTAGCATTGCCACCGCTAGGTACACAATGGCTGTAAACTGCGCAGTTAACAAACATTGTCAATCAATTAATGCACAAAAATGATACATTTAAACCTTAAATATATATTCATCCTTCTATGCAAGTATGTTTGAAATGAGTCAAAACCTTAAATTTATCTTTCATAACAAAAGCATTTGGTTTCCGGAACTTTCGTCGGTTTTTATTTCTTCTTTCAACATCTTCGGAAAACTTCGTCATTTGGGTGCAATTTTTTGATGTACTTTTCTAAAAACTATCGGTTTTTGGCTTCTTTACAACCTTTGAGAAAAAACCTTCTTTACTGGGAATCTTCTGTTTTAAATGTGGTTACCTTTATAAAATTTCATTCAAAGACGATTTATCCAAACACGAGATGTTGAAAACGATGTGTTTAAAAAATTAATTAAAGCAGAAGAAACTTTGGCACTCTAAACATTAGGGGTTTTTATCAAAATATTAGTTTTTTGTATTAAAAACGTAATAATTTTTAGTGTTTTTATGTTGTGTTTGCGTTAATGCTAAATTATAATATTTTTATTGGTTTTTATAGTGTACGACTTCCCACGCGTTTTTCCTGCAAGATATCTGTCACCGGTGACAGAGTTGTAAACACAACAGCACTGGTAGCTAGCTAGCTATATCACCTCGCGGTAATAGCTATCACCATGAGGTGGCATTTCCATTTCAGTGTAAACACTTCCTATGTTTAACGTTGGACACAACTGCTCCGGTGATAGCTATCAACGGTTGCACTACTACTATTGGCATTGCCACCTCAGTGTGAACCGGCTTAAAGGTGCGATGCGGAGTCAACTTTTTTTGTTTTCGATTTTAACAATTTTTTATAAAAACCTTACCCCTGCCCCCAATAGCCCACAAAAATTTTTTCAACAAAATATCTTCAGTGGTTCCGGAGTTATGACCCCCCAAACAACAACAATTGACGTTTTTCAACAATTCTGTACGTGAACAATTGCTTAATGGGTATAACGTATTACGTTACAAATTATGCACTCAAAGAAAGCAGCTACTTTTTACTTTAATTTGATACCTTGATCGTTAAAATTGGTGCAGTATTTGTCGAGATATTGCGTTTCTCGTACAAAAAACCCTCGATTTTTTTGTTAAAAACACCAAACGACGGCAGCGATTTTATGAAGTGTGCCCAACCTTTTTTCCTTTCACTTCGTGTTTTTAGCGAAAAAATCGAGGGTTTTTTGTACGAGAAACGCAGTATCTTGACAAATACTGCACCAATTTTAACGATCAAGGTATCAAATTAAAGTAGAAAGTAGCCGCGTTTTTTTAAGTGCATAATTTGTAATTTAAATTGATATACCCATTGAGCAATCTTTCACGTAAAGAATTGTCGAAAAACGCCATTTTTGGAGGTTCATAACTCCTGAACCACTGGAGATATTTTGTTGAAAAAAATTTTGTGGGCTATTGGGGGCAGGGGTAAGGTTTTCATAAAAAATTATCAAAATCGAAGGCAAGAAATTTGACTCCGCACTGCACCTTTAAGGGTTTCTTTAAAAATGGCGAATTTCCCACTGGGAGCGAGTGTGTGGGAGCATTGGCGGTCCCCACTTCCCATACTCGTAACAAGCTCTCTTTAATGATCAATAAAAATTAAATAAACTATAATAATATGTTGTTTAAAATCATAAAAAAGTTCAAAACAATCACGCCCCGGGAAAACCGAAGCACGAGAAAAATTTTAAAAATTGGTTTTTCAAAACTGAAAAAAAATTTTATATTTTTTTCTGTTTGATAAAAAGCTGCAAAAAATCCAAGGTGTCAACGTTAAATTCTAGGCCATTAGCGTCGATTTTGCATAAAAACACATCTTTTCAAAATATTATGGACATACATCGTAAAAAAAACAGACAATACCAATACCACCCAACCACTTTCTATTTAATTATAAGCATATATGTTTTTTTTGAGGGGGAGGGGGTTCCCTACATTTTTAAGATTTTTTATAAAACAAAAAGATTTGTACAATCTTCAAAAAAGAAAAATATTTTGAGCCGTATGTACGAGTTAAAAATTAGCAAATGCGTGCGCACGTATTTAGGTGGGCACCTAAACGGCTTAGGTGTCCACCCAGCTGAGTGCGCACCTAAATGCGATTTGTGGAACAAAAGTTAGGTGCTCACCTAAATTGCTTAGGTGCCCACCTAAGTACGTACGCACGTGGGTGGGCAGGGCACCTAAGCAATTTAGGTGGGCACCTAAGAGTTAGGTGCGCACCTAACTTAGGTCGATCTCTGG
>JASAMX010018315.1:0-15951 GCA_030248175.1 Microlaimidae sp. YZB2_3 | reverse complement strand
CAGCGTAAAAACGTCCTTTGGACAATTACAGCGTAAAAACGTCCTTTGGACAAATACAGCGTAAAAACGTCCTTTGGACTTTGTCCAAAGGACTGGACAAAATCCAAAGGACAAATTTTAATTAGTATTCATACTTTGTCCAAAGGAAAAAGTCCAAAGGACGTTTTGGCTTTTCTAAAATTGTCCTTTGGACTTTGTCCAAAGGACGTTTTGTCATAAGTATGAACCAGCCTCGGTGTGAATTAGGTTTAAGATGTACAAAATTAACAGTATCTTCAAAATTAATTTCAAAGTCCTTAAAGAATCATTCATTTAGTCCAAAAAGATTTTTTTAAGTTTATATTTTACCTCATGAGTGAAATTAAGGCATTTCTCGCCTGGAACTTCAGGGGAAACCGCTAGATACAACATTATATTTTAAGAATTAATAATGTTAAATATAATCGAACAATTATATATTAAAGCTGGTTTCACAATCTTTGAATTCTAGTTTTCCACATTAAAAACTTATAAGACTGCTTGAAATTAAATGACAATAAAGTTTAATGGTTTTGTTTACGATATAAAAAAGTTTTAAATTTTTTTCTTCAAAATATTTAAAAATAAAATTGTCAAAATTGAGTTCAGAATTTTTTTAATAATTTTATATTTTTAATAGTGTAATACAATATATAATATAGAACATTTATGGGTCTATCGATGTTGACCCCAGTATATTATAACACTGAATTTTAAAAGGAAAAATATATTCATTTGTTAAACTGGCGCCTTCGCTCGTGCATAATTTTGAAAAAGCATCTTTTAAGCAAGTTCTAAAGTCGCAGTTTTCATTGATGTAATGCTTTTATTCTTTTGTTATTGTAGCTAAACAAAAACTTTTGTTATTATAGCTAAACAAAAACTTATTTACATAGACTTCTTAAATGTTTCGCTAATTTACGAATTTAGAAAAAAAGACTTTTTCTGTTTACACAGAAAAAGTCTTTTTTTCTAAATTCGTAAATTTTTCTCGTTTTGAAATAGGTCAGTTAGTAATAATAACGTCAAAATTAAATAAATAAGTAAAAATATTAAAATGCGTCAGAAAAATTAAACAAAAACGCATGAAATAAACTGCATTACATTTCATACATTAAAAACAATAACGTATTGTTTTGCTTCTCTTAATTGACAGTTACTACTGCATCGCATTTGTATTTTTTTTGGTAATATTGCAGCACGATTTAGGGTTGATGGAGCCGAGGGAATTTGGAGCCCCGAAAATAAAAATTGCTAAAACTTACACCTAAGCCTAAACGAAGCCTAAAAAAGTTCAAAAAATTTCCGACGGCTTCAAACTCCCTAAACGAAGCCTAAAAAAGTTCAAAAAATTTCCGACGGCTTCAAACTCTCTAAAGACCCCGTGCCTACAGAAGAAATGTCAAGTTAAAAAAACATGTGGTGTAAAGGCTGGTTCATAATTATGTAAAAACGTCGTTTGGACAAAGTGCAAAGGATAAAAACCTTTGGACTTTGTCAAAAGGACAAACACAGCGTCAAAACTTACTTTAAACTTTTCTTTTCTTCATCCTTTAGACTAGATTTAATTAAGGCCGTGGGTTTATAAAACTTTTTTTAGACCAGTTTAGCAGATGTGGCGCAGTGGGTAATGCCCGTCTCCCACAATTAAAAGTTTTGAGACAGGGGATCAATTCCCACTGTGCACATATTTTCATTTTCTATTTAATATTAAAATTTATTTTAGATTTTCGTCGTTGGGATACTTTAAAATATTATAATACTCTATAATTACAATAAATAATAAAATACATTTTGTGTAAGCAAAAAATTAATTTTTATTCTGTATTTCAACTGCGGTTTTTTTATTGAACGCTGTGAAGTATCCGGAACTGTTCGGAGAGACCTTAAAGCTTAATTAGCAGACTATGAAAATGTATTTGGTTGTTAACTCATGAACACAAATCTATATTCATAATTTAAAACCATACTGCTTGTTTTTGCATTTTGGTATTCGGGCAATTATTTTTTGTATTTTTTTGTTAATATTTTAAACTTTTAATCAATGGCCTAACTACATCACTCCACTAAACAAAAAAATATTCTAAAATTTTATTACTATTATTAATACATATTCCGATTCTTTAGGTAACGTTTAAACAAAATTCAAATTAAAAATACTTTTAAAAGTTTTTTAATCTAGTAAATTTTGAACAAGACTCAACTCTCCAGAAGGAAATTTTTTTTTTAAATTTTGACTGATAATCCTAAACTTAACCTAAACTGTTTTTTTTACTTTGGTTCCAGTTCCGAGCTTTACGGCCCCAAGTTTTTAATTTTTTTACAACTCCAAGTTCAATATCTGAAAATCTTGTACTCCATTTTGTTTTATAAATTATTTGCGTTGTATTCTTGTATTTTGGCAAAAGTTCTTGTTTTTTTAATTAAATTGTAGCAAAAATAAAAAGAACAAATATAAACGCTGAAGAATTAATAAAAATGCTGTTTTTTTTAGTTTGGTTCCAGTTCCGAGCTTTACGGCTCCAAGTTTTTAATTTTTTTACAACTCCAAGTTCAAGGTCTGAAAAATCTTGTATTCCATTTTGATTTATTATTTTGCGTTGTATTCTTGTATTTTGGCAAAAATTCTTGTTTTTTTTATTAAATTGTAGCAAGAATAAAAAGAACAAATATAAACGCTGAAGAGTTAATAAAAATGCTGGGCATCCTTTAAGAAGAACACACCATTAAATTAAAATAGTGATTATATTTCATAATAAATAAACTGATAAATTTATCAAGATAAAACTCATAAACAACCTAAATCATGGAGTGTAAACTTTAGTTTTCCTAAGCAACCCAAGCAAAACCATAATTATATCAAGTTAAGTTTTATCATGATACATATTGTATTTTAAATTAATGGTGTATTATTGAAACACGCCAAACATTGTAAAATACCTCATTGCCAAGTTCTCTTCGCATGGTTTCGTAGTGGTCGGTGTGGGGACTTTTACTCCGACGACTAGCGGCCGATGGGATAGCCGGAGACCCCCGGCCGTCTTCCTTTTGACCGGTCGGACCAACTCGGGAGCAGAGCTCTTCTAATTTGTTATTTACCTATATTGAATTAAAATCAAGAATTTTTTGCAGTTTATTTTTACGCATTAGGTAACATTATTTTGAATTAATTTTTAATACTTTATTACGTTTTCGGTTGAGGGTTGTGCCTGCTAGAGTGTATACTACGCTCTTGCGCTTACATTTATTTACAATTGAAATTTCAAAAAAAGTAAGAACGTCCGTTCACTCTGAAATATTTGCCACAAATTTACAGGCAAAAATTTTTTAAAAAATGCTTCTAAATATAAACCAGCGTTTTGGGAAAAAAGGAAACTGCGTTTAAACATTCGATTCAATTAATCAATATAAAAATTTTAAGAAATGTTTACGGAAATTTATGTCAAATCTATTTTTTCTTATTGTTTTAAATTGCGTCGTTTATTACCCTGAACGTTATATTTTGTGGAAAAATGAATAATTTTGACAAATTTCTTAATTTTAGCCTGATAGAATTAATCTTAAGTAAAAAAAATTGTGGATTTGTGTCCCGAGAAAATTCGTATCTACTGATATTGATTTTAGATTTTTTTCTTTTCTTTTGTTAATTATTGAAAATAAACTGACTAAAAATATCGATACACAAAAAAGTTAAATACTTACATCTTTGACTGAGCTATAAAATGCCGAACCAATATTAAGTTGTGAATCTCTTTCACTTAACGCCCTACAAAACAGAGCCCAAGATGAGTCCAACCGTTGTGATAAAACCTTAAAAAATTAAATTTTATAATCGAGCTATCAACATATTTCTCAATCATTATCAATACAAAAAGACAAAAAAGTGTTCTAACATAAACAAAATTTAATTAAAAGTAAAACCAACTTGGCTGCAACAGTTTTTTGTTGGATTAATAAAAATGCCCCCGATTAAGTAACCACTGAAATCACGAGAATCTGGCGTCTACTTCGTATTAAATTAAATCTAATTGGCTGATAAAGTGATGTCAGATTCTCGTGATTTGAATTTTAGTTTAGGGTTTTGGGTTTAGTTTTGTAATTAAAAAAAGAATAATATTACAAAATGATTCAGCTGGCAGACAATTTCTTTTTAAATTTTATGTCGTTCAAGAGGTAAGATATTTTCCAGTGCACCATTTTTTTTATTTTTTAAATACAAAAAAAACAAAATGATATTGTTGTATATGAGTTCTATAAAAGCTCCTGAGTGTAATTCAAAGTACAATACAAAAGTCTGTTTGATATTTTTTACAAACTATATAAGGTTTACTAGTAAAGAGCAAATTTGTTGTATTATAAAAGAAGAATCACGAGTTACATAAAAAGGAGAAAATTGATACCGTTATTTACAGTTGGTTTGTAACGAAAAGGCGGAATTTAAAAAAAACACTGCTTTGAGGTACTTTGATTTTTGCCGTTAAGTTAAATATTTTATTTGGTTTAAAAAAAACATTACTATTTGAGATCGTTTTAGGAAATAGAAATGAAAAAAATTGTAACAATAAGATAAAAATAAATACAATATGTTTCAATGAAGAATTACGACGGAAATCCAAATGTACAGAAAGGTCTCGAAGAGAATGTTGTAAAATGATATTAGTAAAAAGGAGGCGAATAAAACCGGACAGTAAAAAGTTTTTAGTATTTTTGGCGTCCGTTTTTATCCCGCCTCCTTTTACATGCAAAATCCTCTTCGAGATCTTTCTGTACGTTTGAATTTCCGTCGTTATTCTTCATAGAAAATAACCAATAGGTTACTCAATTTTGATGTGGAGTACCAGATTACAATTGTTGGGAGTAGGCACATCGGTTTTTTTATAATACGAAGTAATATAAGTCCAAAATGTTTTTATTACTAGCGATTTAGCTTTAAGAAAATAAAAAGAAAAGCAAAATACCTGTTGCTTTTTAACCTCCATCCGCAGCGATCGTCGAAGCACCAAAGACACTTGCATCAACTGTTTCCCGTAGTCAAAGGTGCTCTGAAAAGTAAACAGATTTCCAGATTTCAAACAGCTTATTCTCCGGATTTATAAGCAGCGCTTTTTTGTTGAGCAATTAAAGCGGGGATAAGGCCAAGGACACCAAGAAAGACTATTAACCAATTTAATAACTTAGATTTTTTCACGGTGAATCACTTGTTGTAACAATTTTTTTCCATGCGTAAAACATAAGGCCATAAAAATAAACTGTTATATCACGGGAAATTAGAGCTCTAAATATGGAATTTGGTTTAGTTCTAAACTTAGGCTTCAAATATTTTTAACACACAGCTTAAAATTTTTATTTTAAAGCTTCAAAGTCTAATCTTTTAAACACAAATTCCCGCTCTGGAATTTCCAAAATAATTTTTTTTAAATATCAAGAAAAATTTCTAATTGTTTTCTTATTCTATCAAACTTTTTGTTTTATTAAATAAAAATCTGTTTAAATTAATTAAAAATAAAATTAAAACTGTTTTTTGCAGGTAGATACTGAGATTTTTCGTCTCTGTTTTTTGAATACTTTATAACTCCTAAAGTTGTTGCGGAATTTTTTTTCTCAACAATTCGCGTTTTAGAGTATTCTGAAGTTATTTGATCCGCTGATATAAAGGTTTGTTATATGCATATACAATTTTAAATTTTGATAATAAGATTCTATACGCAAATAAAATCCAGTTGATCACGATATTTGCAGTATTTAATCGACTATTTAACAACAAAGCATTCAAACTTTTTACTAAAGCGGGTTAATAACAAAGATTAAAAACTGTATTTTAATAATTATTTATGAAATTAATTAATTTGGAGCCTAAATGCAAATTTTTTAAAGGCTAAAGTTGGTTGATTTATGTATATTTTGTGAAAAGGCGGAATTAAAAAAATCTGCGTTCTTATTTATTTAAAAAAACGTCATTACGGCACAATTTTAATTGGGCCCTTTCATGTCTGCATTCTAATTTTTAGCGTCAGCCAGATATAATTCAAATGTAAGTTTTAATGCAATATATGATAAATATTGATGACCCTATTATTTTGATTTCTATATTTGATTTAAAGAAAAGCATAAAAATGAATGGCAAATGTTGCTGATACATCACAAAATTTTCCACATTGTGTATCATTTCGCGAAAATTTTCAAACAATTTTTTAATACAAAAGAAGCAAGCACACTATTATGTTTTACAAAAAAAAAATTGCTAAAAAAAAACAAACTTGAATATAATAATCAGTATTAAGCATCATGTTAGCCTTTTTCTTGTGTTTTCTAAAGCTCAATAATTTGATTTAAAGTAAACAAAGAAGTATGAAATATTAAAAAGTTTACATTTAAATCTTTTGATGTCTTTATTTTAGTTACTTAAAATTTACCAATTCTTCTCGTATTTTCATAATACAGACAAAATTAGTAAAATACCCTAGCAGTCTGTTCCAACTTGTATTGTTCTTCTCTTAGAACTGCCATTTCTTCGGCAGTTCTTCCCAACTTTGATTGTTGCAGCTGCAGAGTTTGATGCAGTTCGTCAATCCATTTTATTGCCTAAAACTTTCTTATTGATATCTATATATAAATAGACGTAATGTGTGTCTGTGTGTGTGTGTGTGTGTGTGTGTGTGTGTGTGTGTGTGTGTGTGTGTGTGTGTGTGTGTGTGTGTGTGTGTGTGTGTGTGTGTGTGTGTGTGTGTGTGTGTGTGTGTGTGTGTGTGTGTGTGTGTGTGTGTGCGTGCGTGCGTGCGTACGTGCGTGCGTGCGTGCGTGCGTGCATGCGTGCGTGCGTGCGTGCGTGCGTGTGTGCGTTCGTGTGTGCATGTGTGTGTGCGTGTGTGTGTGTGTGTGTGTGTGTGTGTGTGTGTGTGTGTGTGTGTGTGTGTGTGTGTGTGTGTGTGTGTGTGTGTGTGTGTGTGTGTGTGTGTGTGTCTGTCTGTCTGTCTGTCTGTGTGTTCCCTAAATCCTCCCTAACAACTCATCAGATTAAAGTGAATCAGGTATCGCTGAAAAGTGTATACCCCAGGGAATGTCGTAAAGGCTTCGAAATTTTAAAACAACTTACATGGACATCTTTATACTGGACAACGCGTTTTCACTAAAGGGGGAATCCTATGGATTTTGGAACTTTAAAAATTTTTTTTAGGATTTGGCTTAAACTTATTGGTAAGACTAATTAGCCAATGTAAAGCAAGAATATCTTGTATTTTTGAAAAAATGAACATAGGCATTTTTATACTGGACAACGTTTTTTTTACTAAAAAAGCGAATGACCTTGCTCCCCAACCACAAAACGGAAAGGGCTAAATGAGATATCATTGCAAAGATTACAGTCCGGGGAATGTCATAAAGAGGTTGAAATTTAGAAAAATTTCGCATGGACATCTTTAGCCTGGACAACACATTTTCACAAAAAGGGAAACCTATGGATTTTGAAAACCAAAAATTTTTTGCCTTTGAATTGGCTCGAACTTATTGATAAGAGTAATTAGCCAATGTAAAATCAAAATGTTATGATTTTTAGTAAGATTAACATGGACATCTTAATGCTGGACAACGTTTTTTTACTAAAAAGAGGAACGACCTTCCTCCCCAACCAGATGAAATTAAAAAACCTTGCGTGGACATCTGTAGGCTGGACAACGCATTTGCACAAAAATGGGGGCCGTATGGACCTTGGAAGTTGAAAAATTTTTTGTCGTTGAATAGATATACTGGAAAGCGCATTTTCACCAAAAGGGGAAAAGACCCTTTTCCCCAACCGCAGAAAAAAAAGGTTAAATGAGGTATCATTGCAAAGCTTGCAATTTGGGGACTGTCATAAAAGGGTTAAATGTTTAAAACACAACATGGACACTTTTAATCTTGACAACACAATTTCACCAGAGAGGCCCCATATATTTTTAAAGTTAAATTTATTTCTATTGTTAATTGTTGCTATTTTCATTGCTGTTTATTACCTATAGATAATAGTAAATGGAAACCCAGCGTATCATTTTTTTTTTGGAAAAAATCAACATAAACATTATTATGATGGACAACGAATTTTTTTTAAAGTTGGGATAGACCTTACTCCTTAACTACAAAAAAGGCCTAAATGAGATATCATTGGAAAGCTTACAGCTCAGAGAGTGTCGTAAAGGGGTTAAATTTTCTAAAAAAATAACATGGACATCTGTATGCTGGACAAAACATTTTTACCAAACGACGGAAGGGATCATCCTTGTTGATTATTAAACGAAGTGAGTTAAATAAGATAGCATTACAAAGCTTAGAATTCAGGGAATTATGGATTGAAATTAAGAAATTAGCAAATTTATCTGAGAAATACAGATATAATTATTTTCAGCCGTATGGCTGACATGGGCTACTTGTTGAAAAAATTATTGAATTGTACGACGTGAAAGTATAATAACTATTTTTAAACTAAAAATGAAACTTATCAAAAATTCAATCATAACAAGTAAAATTGAAATAAAAAACTACAATTAGGCTCATATGTAAACTTAATAAGAAGGTAATAATCATTTGCTTTGTTTTTATTTCATCCTTTTACTTTTTTGAGTACTTTTAATGAACCGAAACATACCTGTTCAGCGTCCTTTTCACACGTGTGAAGTTGCTGAATTTGTTGGAGTTTCAGCTTGCGGACATCTCCCATATCCGCACAGCGCTGCTTCCTGGCCTGTAGGTCACTGAGACATTCTCTCACGTGCACTATTCCCGCTATGTAATCGCGGGTGATGTCGTAGCCAAGGGTGTTCTGCTCTGGTTTCTGGAGCTGGTCCAAAAATCGCTCCCCAAAATTCATCACTTCCTCATAGGATTTGTCTAAAAGTTTTGTATTCAATAATTTTTTCTTCTATGTTGAGCTCATGGAGCTAATGATCTTGAACCCAATCATCCTGCCGGTCAAAATAGTATAGAAAAGTAATACTCGCAAGCTCTGGTACAAGGACAGTTGTTCAATGAATACAAAATAAAATGGTAGGGGTAGTATTAAACTAGTCTTGAAAAATGCTTTAAGAATAAAGCAGGAAAAAGGGGCGATTTTCCCCGGGCGTATGTTTAGACAGAAAAGATGTGGACTAGTCTGAAATGGACATTATGTGGACTATAGAGAATCACGACAGTTAATTCAATGTACAAAAAAGTCTTGAAAAGATTTAAAAATAATTTGTATATGACTTTGCTTAACAAAAAAACAAGATCATAATACACAAAAATAACAATTAAACAGAAAACATTTATTCTAAGAAAACAGGTGGTTTCAAATACTTATTAATTTTTTTTTGGTTTTATACTAATTATTTTCAATTCTTCTCGAGACCTTTGTGTACATTGAATTAACCGTCGTGATTCTCCATAGGAAATTTGGATTTGTTTTTGGCAGCTGCTCACTGAATAAAAATTTTTACCAAATGATAATGATTTGTTTATACATTGAGCTAATCAAACAGAACTGTTGCATTTTTTTAGTACAATGAAATGTCAATTGAAAAAATCATACTCACAGCAATCTTTGACAAACGCGAAACCGCCACTTTTTCAATTAGAAGACTGTATTTGTATGTGTAAAGTGTTGCCTGAATTGATAAAAACGGTTTTTACCTGCGTCCTACCTGCCTCCATCGGAAATTTTGCTGCCTCCTACGTGCATTCTACCTGCCTCCACCCTGCCTCCTCCTACCTGTCTCCTAACCTGTATATACTTCAACATAGGAGGCAGGGTCACCTGCCTCCTACCTGCCTCCAAGGCAGTTTAATCTGCCTCCACCCTGCCTCCTACCTGCCTCCACCCTGCCTCCATGCTGCTTCCGAGGCAGTTTTACCTGCTCCTACCTGCCTGCAGTTTTCCGGAGGCAGTTGAAGAGCCGTTCTTACCGGAATAATTATGAAAATTATAAAATATCTATAATTATGTTTAGTATCATGTCTGCCCTATGTTTTTATTCATGGAAAGAATGTAAAATTTATAGAGGGCAGTACATACTAATGGATTCAAACTGGGCGTCCATAGATTTGACTGAAGCTTCTGCGCTCTCGGCATCTGTCGCTGTCACTTCTGAACAGAGGTTTTCTAGCAGCTGGTCCAATTTTGTCGATATCTCAAATCACATATGAATGATATTTTTAACAAATAATACGATATTTTTTACAAAATAGATAATCATAAACGATATTTGTTGGATTCGCAGAAAATTTAAAGTTTTAAGAATAAGTCTTCTGAAAATGAGAAGCATCACATTAAAAATAATTACTCTATTGTACCATAGATTGCGTTTCTATTGTACCATAGATTGCGTTTTTTCTAATTACATTCAACCCCAGTTTTGTGAATAATTTATAACAGTAAGAATACTTTTAAATCATCGTTCTACCTCGTCCAGTAGTCCATGAAAACGAACAGACATTTTAACCATTTCCTTTTGTCGCTTAACACGGTTCATAAACGTGGTCGATATACTGTCCATATATTCTCGCTTTTTCTTTAGCGCATCGCTTTGCGGGTGTCCCTTGTCAACTAGTGTGTTACACAGGCTTTTTATTTCCACAACTTGCGTTAAAACTTCCTAACAAAATATTTTAGGAAATAAACAAAAAAATGTAATGTGTTTTTTGGCGAATTTTTGTTACTAAATACAAAACATAAAAAAAGATAAAAGAGTTTTATAAAAAAATCATTAAAGTAAAAAATATCTATGATATTCCACCTGAGCTTTTGCACTTAAATGGTCGTGTTCTCTTGCAAGCTGAACTGCTTCGTCTTTTGATTCTCCAATTTCGTGCAAAGTTAATAACCATTTTTCACCTGGACCTAATAACCACTCAGATATCTAAAATACACAGAACGTTTAACATACATAAAAAATATTTCTTATAACATAAAAGGTTATTAGGTTATGTTGTAGTTTATTAGTCACAAATCAGTTCTGAAAGATCTTCTGAAAATTGCAAAAAAAAACACCTAAATAACACCATTCATTAAGTTTATTAAATTAAATAGTTAAAAAGTTTACAGTGCAGTTTTATTTACAATGAATCAAAAAAGCTAATAAACAAAACTATCTATAACCTTTAAGAAAAGCTGGGAAAAACTTAAAATAAAAAAACGTGTAACAAAATGATATCTCACATCACCAACTCCTTGAAGAAATTGCTGGAATATGACTATATCTGATTTTTGTTTTTCGACTTTTTCACTGTTTTGCTTTTCTCGGTGACAGCTGTTTACTTTTTCCTGCCGATCCTATTAAATTAAATAATAAAACCTGTTTTCAAATTAGATTTTACATTTTATTTGAATCACCTTTAAATATAAGTTAATTAGCTAATATCTTGTGTCAGAAAAGGTTGTTAAAAACATAAAATAGTTTGGTAGTTTTTTTAATGTAATATACGTTATAAATAATTATTTAATCTATAACCAGGATTGCAGCAGGCCAAAAATGCCTTGGGGTTTAAAACTATAAAAGTGCTTGTGCAATTCTAAGTTTTTTTCTGCGGCTGTTGCCAGACTGAAGCCCGAGAAAATCTAAATATCACAGTAGCATAATAAAAAAATAATATCACAGATCATCGTTATTACTACTCGATTTTAACATTTTTAATTTAAAATTAAAACAAATATTTTAAGCTAAAACACTATTTTTCACCGAAACAAAGATTTTTTGCCGTTCACACAACTTCGCAACAGTTGCATAATTTGATGAATTGGAGAACACTTTTTTGATTATACTGTGCCATTCCCAATTATTGGGATTAGTCCACTGAAAAGCAATTTATTTGTCTGGGCAAAGTTATCCACGTATCTATGAATAATAACGTGTTAAAATTGGTGCATTTTTTGTGATAATTAATGGAGTATGCGAACAAATAATCCAAGGCCCAAATAATCCAGCGCGTCTTGGATTATTTGTTCCCAAATGCAAACCAAAAAATCAAAACCGCCGCGTCAGCGCCTGCCAAGTGCGAACAAATAAGCCAAACAAAGGTTTCACTGGGTCCAAATAATTCATGATAACATTTTACATATTTTAATTGGTTTTAGTTTTAATTTTTTTTTATATTAAATGCAATTTTTTAAAATTTTTATTTTTATATAAAGATCAAGATAAAATCATAACAACAAGAAACTAGTTTTTTGGCATAAAATCCAGTACCCCATTAATATAGTACATAGTTTAGGAACAATTTAATAAAAGCAATAATAGTATTAACATTCCAAAATAAATATTTGACATTGCTTTTGGAATTATCGTATTAAACTAAGAAAAGAATATAAAAAAACATTTTAAGACAAATCCAACTTTATATATTATTAGCTCTTGAAATTAAACTTTTGAAACTCTTGAATTTTCAAACTTTTAAATTAAAAACTCTTAAATTAAATTCTTGAAATTAAACGTAATCTCCTCGACACTAAGACTGTGAATGCCAAGCTTTCTGTGCCTTTTTTTAACATCTTAATCCAGCGAAACATTTGGAGCTCCGCTCTATTTTTGTACTAATTTTATGAATGATTAAAATGTGATGCCATAGAATGTTTTGCAATCTTTTTGTAAACTAATTTTTTTGTCAAAACTTATTTAAAACAATAAAACATCTTAAAAATGCAGATTAATTAACTTTAAATGTATTTCAAATAAAACAAACCTAAAATCGTTCATTTAACACGCAGAGCTCCAAAGTTCCAGAGCTCTTTTCAATTTAAGTGGCCGGAGCTTGGAGCATATTGTCAGAAATTTGTTAGAAACATTATTAACATTAATATCTTTCATTAACCTTCCATATCTTACTATAAGCATCGGGACTTTTGGAAGACCAGGCTTTTTAAATTTAAGTTGGAAGCCCAGTTTACAAATATAGCTTTCACAAACATTTGCTAACAGTTTTTTAAAAGAATACTTAAAAATACCGGAAAATCGAAAACTTTGGTAGTGAAATAACAAATAATTTTTTCATTTAAAAATGTTTAGTGGATCGACAGAACCTAAATCTTGACATGTAATTGATTAAAGAAAATAATTCTTAAGGTAAAGTTTGTGTGTTCATTAAAACTGAAAAAATATTTTTATTGTTGAAGAATTTTCAAGAAACTTCTAAAAATCTATTCAATTATTGTTAAACTTTAGCTCAAAATGTAAAATTCATTGCTGCCAGCGCGATTTTTGAAATATCAATTAAAAGAAAAAAAATTTGCATAAATTAAATGTGAGCTCAAGTGCGAAAAATAATCCAATTCGCAGCGCTCTTGTTTGGATTATTTGTACCTACCTTGGATTATTTCGACCTAGTGACCTTGGATTAATTTTCCTTAGGCTTGGATTATTTGGACCTAGTTATTTTAATTATTTGGACCTTGGATTATTTGTTCCTGCACCCAATTAATGACCAATCTACCCGCGGCTAAATGAACTGCCATTGATGAACTTACCCTGGGTTGCAATAAACAAAAATTTGTCATTTTGTTTGGCTTAAAAAATTTCAGTTTTTTGTTGATTTTAATATTAAATATATCATAGATTTGAAGATATTTATTTGAAATGAACTCGGATCAATTTACATCATTTCAGATATTTAACTACTCATTATTTTTTGTACTTATAATCGTTTATGTATCTTTTAGGTGAAACAAATTAACCTTAATTTGTCTGAGAATAGTTTCTATTCGCTGAGCTGCCATCAAAAAATCCGGATTAGGAATTTTTTGTGAGATCTCAGGATCTTCGTCACCTTTAATCTCTTTTAATAAATCGTGACCTAAAATATAAATGTTATAAATAATTTCATATTGACATACTTACTGGTGTATAATATTTGGTATTTCAGTTTTTTACTTATATGTGCTCAATAAATATTTTTAACCATACTTTGTAATTAATGACGTAATATGAAAATATATTGCGATACCTTAAATTTTTAATTTTACAGTTTTAAAGTATTTGAAAGTAAGAAAATACTAAATCATTACAAAACTGTGAATGTTTTAACAAAACTATCATTTTAATTTTAAAAACAGAAGCTAATTCTGGTCGTCTTTCGAATTTAGATGTTAAAATACCTCCTAAAAGTTTTAAAATAACCTTTTGCTGTGACATCCGCAATGGTTCTGCTGTCAACAAGTGATTCCACTTTTCCATTCGATGTTGAAGGTCCAGGTTCTCCATTTTGCATGAGTTGAATACCAGTGGAACCCTCATCCATGGATTCTTCGCTTCTTAACTTTCGCATCACGGTGCTTCCCTCGCGTATAAACAATTCGTAGCGCTAAACGTTATAATATATTCAAAACTTGTGGCGGAATAAAGCTTAGAATTTAGAAAATCTTATAATATAAAAACTTGTGTTATGCTGCCAAAATAGCTGTTATATAACATAACAAAAATTTCTGTTACACTGCCTAGAATTGGCTGAGTTTTCACATTGCAAAGTGAAAATTTGTGATAAAATAAATAAACTTCGTTCTATTTTTACTTAAAAACTGTTAAGAAACAAAAAAAAATAAAACAATATCAATTGTTTACATGTGGTGCATTCCTTAAGTATCAGATATTTTTAAATCATTTTTGACCAGCCAAGCTGCCCTTAATCTTTTTATGCTATTCCAATATCAGGTTACGTTCATTGTCGCTGATGTGCACGATTTAACTTAATTTTACATCTCAATTAAATTATTACAGATTTTTGTTTGACAACATTATTGTCAATATTAGTTTTTTTTTGACAATTTGAACGAATTAAAAATCAATTTATTTAAGTAAAACTTTTTTATTCCAGACAGACATACCTCCCTGAGGTCAATCCATTTTTCGTGGTTGTATGGAAACGTTCCACCTAATGGTTTAGTTAGTTGTGTTATATCTACATGTCTTGAGATTTTATGAGGAGATACCAGCAAGGTCTAAAAAATATGAATCAAAAAATTAACAATTTTTACTTAATTTATTATTTAAAACGCAAAATTTTTAACATAAAACCAATAAACTAACGAAAATCAAAAAAAGAAAAGTTAAACGTGGAAAACTTTAATTTTTTAAACAATGGATTTCAAGTAGAAATGCTTAACACGTTATGTGAAGTGTCGTTACAGAATGGACAAACTAAAGAAACAACACTTAAAAACCAAAAAAGTTACCCTGAATTCATATGCCTCGATTACGAGATCCAAAGCAATTTTTTGCTTTTCCAAAAATTGATCGGGGCGAACAATTAATACTTGGCGAATAAATCCATAAAGAACGTGCTATAAATAAAATATTTGTTTAAAAACTGTTTCTAAGTTTTAAAAGAAAACAACTCTTAATTTTTTGTATAATGTGAACATCTAAATACAATACCACAAGATAGAAATATCTACTAAGCATACAATACTGATAGGAATACCGGCTAGGCAAAAAATATCACGTTTTTATCAAAAATTAACCAAAAAAAAACATTTTAATCGGTGGGTTTTTTAAAAGTTGGGCATAGATTTTCTTTATTTAATAAGTTACATAATTTGTTTATTGTTTTAGATTGTTTTTTTTTATTTTCTCACGAATCTTAATTTAACTGATACTTGTTAAAATCAAATAAGCGCACAGTTTGATATCCACAATACTTCACAAAGTGAATTTTTGCAATTGACGTGGGGGGGTGGATTTCCACTATTCTATCAGCTGAAAACGTAACAAAACCAGCGCCTGCAAATTGACATATTCAACTTTTTTCCAACGCGCTCCTAGTACTTTTTTTGTTAAAAGACTTTCAGTCAAATCAGGGAAGAGCGCGGAGCGCTCTTTCCCTTATATTAAATGGGTTAAGTCACTGCGCGGTTAACCGTTGTTGATGGCGTCATCGAAATCAACAAAACCTTTAATAGTTTTTTAGCCAATTAAAAATCTAAACATTTTACATAACTAA
>JASAMX010018314.1:0-36282 GCA_030248175.1 Microlaimidae sp. YZB2_3 | reverse complement strand
TTTTTTTTTAATTTTATTATTCAGCAAAATCTACAGTAATATTTGCTAAATAGTAAAATTACAAAATGAAAAGTTGCTACAAAGTTCTACAAATTGTTGAAAGCATGAAAGCTGTGAGCAATCATGTCATGTATTTCTATTTTAAGTAGGTTTTATACTAAAACACAATTTTAAAATATAAAAACAATTTTTTGCATATTTTTGATAAAAATTCGATAAAAACTAGCTTCAGCAGATCAAAATTTAGTGTTAAAATTTAAAAAAACAGTCTTGTTACTCGTTTTTTCCCCATTGTAATAAAGAAATTTTAATAATTTTTATTTAGTTATTAAAATATCTCGACCAAATAACTAAGATGGCACTAATTAACAAATAAACATGAAATGAAGTTTAACATTTTGACAAAATTTTGTGTATTTGTGAAGAAATCGCTCTATCACAAAATTCTATGGAAACAATAGATAATATTTTTTTAAACCGTTAAAAATATTTTAACGAAAAAAAGTTAGGTTTTCAAGGATACATAGATAAAATAAAGTTCACCAGCAATAATCCAAATCAAAAACAAACAGAAGTTTAATGTAAGGCAAATAATATAAATAAATAAGGGCGTTAGCTATAGCAGCATCAACTGACATAGCTTTAAAAAAAAAGATCAAATTGTGCGCTCATTAATTAAAAAAGTTTATTCTTGGATTACCGCTTTCCAAACATATTGGGTTTCATTATTTCCTGTTGAACTAAGGCAGATTTTTTTTATAATTTTAATTGCTTTGAAATAGCTAAATATTTCTATGAAAATAATAATAGTACACGTTGCAGTGGAAACTAAACAACACTATCGAATATTCTAAAACTCTAATGATAACGGTAACAAATATGATATTCCCACCAAGAAAAAAAATTTCCACGAAAAAATTCATTATGGAATCCTGTTGTAAAAATATTTTATAAAACGAGGTTGTAATATTTATTTACACCTACCATTTTTTAATATTTACACTGAAAACTTTGTTTTATCAAGAAGTTTTTCTTGAAGACAAATGTTGCCCAAATCCTTATACCGCCCGGTGTCATTCCTGCATTTCATTCAATCCACAAAATTTCGTGCATGTAAAGAGGTTAGCATTTTATCACAAAATGTCGGGCGCTGTGAAATCGAACGGTTTCACTCACTTCTCTCTGATACATGGAGAAAAATAAGTTTTATACCGCTGAAACAACAATAAATTCTATCTTCATGGAATTTGTCATTTCAAGCAATCGTTTACATAGCTAATTTGAAAAAGTGTTATACTCAAATATTGTGATATTAATATTGTTAAAAATACTTTTTTTAGAATCGACTGTAACATGTGTTGATTTCTGCTCAAGCCAAACAAATTTACTAGCTACAGCACATTTTGTCGTAAACGTATGTTTATTCATTAATATAATGGGCTCTAAATGCTTTGATAAAAACACCTTTCGTTAGATCCCAAGAAATAGAAAATCAAGACTATAAAACATATATAATTTATAAAACAATTTCTTCATAAATCGACTTGAGAATAGAAAACGACAGTATGAATTATATATTAGATATGCTTTTAATATATTTTTTATTACAAAAATACACTGTTACCCTTTGTTTTTCTGTGCTTTTACTAAGTGGGCTGTAGTAAAAGATTTTAAAATTACAATTGTAACCTTCTTATGGCCCAAAAGCATTTTAGCGTAAGCGGTTTTAACTAAAATAGAGTATTTAAACCTTAAAACATTCTAAGATGTTTTTTAAATAGGCACCTTGCACTGGAACTCGGTTTATACATGAAGTATGCAATATACATAAGTGTCACCATAATGGATAATTACCGTATCCCCTACTTATCTTTCGTAGTATGTAGATCAACCGATCGAAATTTTGCGCGCTTTCGAGGGTTGATCTGCATACTACAAAAGATAAGTAGGAGATACGGTAATTATCCATTATGGTGACTCGCTATGTTTATTGCATACTTCATGTATAAACCGAGTTCCAGTGCAAGATGCCTACACAAAATTTTTTTATTTAGAGTGCAGCCAGCGACATTGAAAATCGTGGGATTATTTCTTTATGGAACATAAACCGCGCTGAGAAACCGATCGCAATTTTAGTCTGTGACGCCCTTCCCCTTGTTATAACATTCAGTCCAGATCGTGCTACAGCTCTTTTTGCCGGTTTGGTGTGTTTTACTTATTTCATTTTGACGTTTTTTTTTTCATTAGAGTAACTGGGTAACACTCATTTAAATTTGGCTATTGGTGGTGATTATTTCCACAAGCCGTATTAAATCAACGCTTTAAGCGTTTTTTAAGATATGCACTACATCTGCTATAAACATATATCATAAATCAACTTGTGTTTCCTGAAAATCACAGTCAATGACCGTAATAAAGCCTACCCAAAATTAAATCACATTTTAATTTATCTACAAATTAAATTTTTATTGTTTACCATAAAAATAAAAATATTTAGAGAAAACACTGTGTGTGAGGTTAAAACTAGTTTTTTACAATTAATTTGGACTTAAATATAAACAGCAAGTGGTTTTGAAATTAAGCATGTATATGGAAACCTTTAATAAAAAACTTGAATAGTTGTAAAACTACAGGTATTTAGAGCTCTAAATAGAAAAACAACTCAGACTTTAGTTTACATTGTTTACATTTTAGGCTGAGGGTTAGGCTTAAATACATGTTTAAGCGATTTTAAATTTTTTGCATTTCTCCACTTCCGGTTCCATTTTACCATTTTCGGCTTCAAGTTCCAGCTCTAAGTTTTCAGTTACCAAAATTTTTACTTTGGCTCCAAACTCCCATTTCTTGCAGTTTCACGATTCCATAAATTTTATATTGAAAAAATAACCCGCAGCATTTTAACAAGCTATAAGTTTTAAATAAAATGACGTTTTCAGGATGATGGAAGCGTTGCGGCCTGGGATTTGACGGAGTCCCCGTCACTTCATCCGAGACAAATCCCTTGGAAAGATAAAACTGACATTCATCTTCGGACTCCCACTTACGACACATCCTTCTACAGTGCCGACATGAAACAGGAAGATCGCTCGGCTGTTGCGGCTCTTGCTGCATTCGGTTCACAAGGGTGAATTGTTTAATTCTTTTTTTATTAGGTTTTTATTAATTAGGAATATAGTAACAACTATATCCTGCACTAAATATATTAAATTTGTGGAAAATATCTATAGAAAAAAACATATTTAGGTCTTATGCTAAATTCATAAATCACACTCCGTTCCTTCCACACGCGATGATGCGGCTGCTACGATATTTTTCTCTTAAATTCCGAAGTTAATTTAATTTTATTACTCAATTTTTACAAACTCTTGTTGTAAACATCGAACTCGACGATCTTCTTCATATTTTTAACCTTCGTTCCAAACAGCTTTTTCTGTTTTTCTTTGGGCATTAAATCATTACCTTGCTTAAATCATTGCTTAAATCATTAGCTAAAACTCTATTCGATTTGAATATCTGGGCGCAGACATACCAGTCCGTGAATTTTTGAAAAATTTTTGGCACCTACTTAACTTTCTTTTCCACAAAGTAATTCTGGCCAGGGGCCCTTCAAACAAACAGAAATTTTTGAGCAATATTATAAAATGGAATGGAATGCTACAACTGTGGAGAATTGTATCACTTCTGCTGCCTGGGACTCAATACCTTTAAAACTAGCTTTAGCTTGCTTCAACCAAGCAGCTGCTTGAACTACCTGGAGGTCAATTTCGATTCCATTTCTCGAAATCAGCTTGTTTGCTCCCATTTCGAAGTTTATCACCCAGGAAAGCGTGCGAAATGTCAGACAGCTCTCCAAACCTACAGGAAATATCAAACGAAATTGCTTAAAATGGGCTGGCGATTAGTCAGTTTAGATCACTTTCGTGTAACATTAGGGCCCGTTTACACCTGTTCCCAGTTCATAAATCCCAGTTCCCACATCCCAGAAACAGCAAAAACAAGTGTTCATACATGTTTCCCAGATCCCAGATCCCACTTCCCAGTTCCCAAAAAGACTTGGAGCGGCGCTCCAACTGTTGGGAAAAAATTAAGGGAAAGCGAGCGGAGAGGCGTCTTCGCGCATATATCACACGCGCTCAGGGCACGCATATAGATTTTTTACGTAATAATTTTGGTAATTATGTTAATTAAGGACACACACCAGCTGCACAATATTGATTTTTTGAAAACTTTTTGTGTGCAATTATTACAACAAGCAGCGCTCCACTTCTTTTTTTAGTGCGTTTCTCCAGGCGGGTGTACGAATATGAAACAAAAATTGTTGGTTTTTAACCAAAACAATGCTAATATTTTTAAACAAATTTTAAAGTTTTAGTTTTAAAAAAAATTAATCTATATTATCAAAACGTTTTTAAAATATTAATTTATTTATAAAAAATAATAAAATTTTACGTTTTATTAAACTAAACTTAATTCGTAGCTTTTTTTGATAATTCAATTTAGCGCCCTAAAAATTATTTTAAAAATATTCTTTATTTGTATTTTTAACGATTATTTTGAATTTGTACGTACGATTCTACAAAGCTTCGTACGTACGATTTTCAATTACAACGCTTCGCTTTTGTGTTGTTTTGTTGCTTAAAGCGGGCACGAATATGATACAAAAATCTTTGTTTTTTTTTTACCCAAATTTTTTACCCATATTGCTAAAACAATTTTTGTAAACAAATTTAAAAGTTTAACAGTTTTTTATAGTCTAAAAAACGAATTTATATAAAAAAAAACGATTATGAAATATTAATTTATTCATAAAAGTAATAAAAATTTTATGTTTTATTACACTAAACTTTTTTTTACAATTTTGTTTTGATTATTCAATTTAGAACATTTAAAATTCATTTTAAATATTGTTTTGTGTTTTAAACCAATATTTCGTGTTATTACGCGAGTTATTTGACTAAAACAACCCTCGCGCGCGCGATTTTTTATCCTGGTAAACAAACAAGTGTGATCAGGCCGGTTCTGGGATCTGGGATCTGGGATCTTAGGAACTGGGATCTGGGAATTGGGATCAGGTGTGAATGGGGCCTTATTATCATGCTTGAAAAGCTTAAATCTATCAAATCTGCAGATTTCTTCTTCAGAGCAGGAGAAATTTTCTTATGCCTCAGCAGTTAAAAAATTTATTCCACCATCGCAAGCTCCGGGGTCCTATGCTGGTGGTTTAATCTGACTTTAAGTTAATCTGAGATTAGCGATTGTCGACACACAGTAAACATACTAGCAGTATCGATTAGATAATCTAGTTTAACAAATTTAATCTTAGATTAGATTTAATCTCAGAATAAATCGTCACTAACTCGAGATTAAATTGTGAATTTATGCGAATTTTTAAACCACCTCCGGAGATGGATTAAAAATTGGCGGGATTTTCCCGCTAATCTCCAATTAGTGACGATTTAATCTAAGATTAAGTCTATTAACTCCGTTAACCTAGATTATTCAATCAATACTGTTAGTATATTAACTGTGTGTCGAAATCGCTAATCTCAGATTAACTTTAAGTCAGATTAAACCTTCAGCATACCACCCCCGGTCTACTTCGCAGTTAAATAAGTGCTTAATGAGAAAGAGATGAAAACGCAGGTGATAATATGGAATTTTCCGGAGCAACCAAACGAATCTGCTAATCATCTTCTTGTTGCCTTAAAGAAATATTTCGAAGATCTTTCCCCTCATTGGATCAGTGTGATGTCCGCTGAAAGATCAGGAAGGCTGATGTCTGAACCAAGACCAAATCAACATCGAGTGGGACCAAGATTAGTCAAATTGACCATGACCAACCACACCGGTCAAAGCTTACTGTACGCTAAAAATCTGTTTAATAACTTTCAGGACATTTCTGAGGATTCAGAAATAAATTGCAACATCAATGGAGTTTTTATGCGCCCCTCGCTGCCTTTTGAAGAACGAAGCAAGCTTGAGGAGAAGCAGTAGAAGCATGCGAAAAGAAGCTTTTCAACGTAACTTGAAATTAAAAGAAAAGGGTATTGAGAATATAAGTTTTTCTGTGATAAAAAACCGCAAAGTCGGGTATTTCTTCGGTAAATTTGAGGTAAATAAAGATGGTCGGTGGGTCTTAGTCGACAAGTTGGACAAAATAAGTGCTCCGACGAGAGTGAGTTAAACTCCTAGAGGGAGAGAGCACGTCTGTGAATCATACAATTAATGCGCACCGCAATTTTATAAAATGTGTTTACGGCAACGTCCGTAGTATATGTAGTAATGAAAACCGTAGTTTATTAAACGTTTTACTTGCGCAACAAAATTATGAGATTCTTTGCTTTGGTGAAACTTGGCTTAAGAAGAAAGTAACAGATTCTATGCTTATTTTAAATAATCCTTATAAAGTGTTTCGAAAGGAAAGAGAATATAAAACCGGTGATGGTGTTGCCATTTTTATCAAAAAACGTATAAACGCTAGATTTGTTACTTTTGCCTCGGTTTGAATCATTAGAAATTATTGCAATAGATTTTATTTACGACTTACCATCCCGTTTAATTTTCCTGTATAGTCCGCCTAATAGTTTGCAAGATTACGATAATTTATGTGTTGAAGCGTTAAAATTTTAACTAATACTAAGCTTCCAGTCACTATCTGTGAGGATTTTACCATTCCTGAAAAATTTGGTTTAATAATTATATTAATTCGAAGTTTATGCAACACTTTGTCTGCCTTTTTATTGAAAATTTCTTAAATCAATTAGATAGAAATCCTACTAGGGGCCCTAATTTTTTAGATCTTATTTTTTATAATATCGATATGTTTATTTCAAACGTTTTAACAAATGAGCCATTTTTTAACAGTGATCACAATACTGTAGAATTTTATATAGATGCCCAAATAATTCGAATTCTACAATAAAAAATAAGACAACTTTGATTATAAAAAACCGATTGGAAGGCTATGAACAATTATATAAAATTCTTAGATTTTATGACAATTTTTTAACCTAGTGCCTCAGCTAAAAATCATTGGAATATTGTTAAAGCTGAAATTCTAAACGCGATTGAATTTTTTGTTCCAAAACAAATAGTTTCAGTTAATAAAATTCATAGCTACCCCCAGTATATTAAAAACATTGCGTCCAAAAAGAAAAAAAATGTGGAAAAATGGTAAAAAAATTTTTGTAAGAATGAGTATAATAGACTAAAGCTAACGTCTTCCAGGCTGAAATTAAGGGCGTAACCGCTCTCCGCCAGGAAGAAATAAACAATAAACCCGTGAGCGAGAAAAATTAAAAAAAAGTTTTCAGTGGTTGTGTAACCAATTATTATTTAGTTGCGTCATGTGTTTCTTTGCACGTGATATTTTCTCAAAGAACGAGTGGTTACTTTACCACTCATCTATTTTCACCCTGATAGAATTCATCTTTAACCGAATGTTTAAATTTGAAGTTAACAAACTGAATCAAAGACACAAAAAAAAAGAATTCTAAACAACAATGATAAAAGTAGCTTGTTTCGTTTTGTTAGAAATAAATTTAAAGGTCATGGGGAAAATAGCATAATTCCTCCATTAAAAAAAGCTGATAATTGGTTTACCGCTGATCCTTTTGAACATTGCGAAATTTTAAATCATTGTTTTTCTAAAAATTTTACGATGATAACAATATTATGACAAACATTCCATCAAAAGTACCACCATGTACTGAATTAAAAAATATAAAATTTACTCCAGAAAATGTTTTTAAAGCTTTTAAAAAACTTAAAAACAAAACCAGTCGTAATCCTGATAATGTCCCACAAACAGTCATCAAGAATTAAGCAATTTCACTTGCTTTGCCTTTATCATCTGTTTTTGAAGTTTCTTTTAGAACTCATAAGCTCCCACAAGCTTGGTTATTAGCTGAAGTAATTCCAATTTTTAAAAAAAGGTGCCCAGTGATGCAAATAATTATAGATCAATCTCACTCACTCGCATTGCATGTAAAGTAATGGAAAGCTGCATTTCAGATCATATTCTCATGTACCTACAGAGACTAAATCTAATATCTAAGGATCAGCATGGGTCTTTAGCAAAACGATCAACTTGCTCCTTACTTTTGGAATAATTTAATAATCGGTCAACTGCTCTTGACAAAGGTTTAATTATTGACACAGTTTTTATAGATTTTAGTAAAGCCTTTGATTCAGTCTGTCATAGCAAATTGCGTCAAAAACTTTCTTCGTATGGCATAACTGGAGACTTGTTAGACTGGATATCTGTGTTTCTACATAATCGACAGCAGCGTGTAGTAATTGAAGATTATAACTCCTCTTTAAAAAATGTTATTTCAGTAGTCCCGCAAGGCTCTCTACTTGGGTCTTTTCTTTTTTACTTTTCATTAATGACTTAACTGATGAGATTAAACATGTATCTTGCAAACTGTTTGCTGATGATGTAAAACTTTTCCAAATTCAAAATAAAAGCGAAACGAACAGATTGCTGCAGGCTGATCTAAATAACTTAGAATTATGGGCTTGTAAGTGGCAGCTGACTATTGCTGAGAATAAATGTAGCGTAATATATATGGGCATCAGAACCATAAACTTCCATTAAAACTAAAAAATAAATCACTCAGTTATCAAAATGAAGCTAGAGATTTAGGCATAGTACTCTCTAAACAGAAATAATACTTTTCCACACACAACTTGATTATTTTCAATCAAGAGAATTTTTAAAAAAGGCTCCGGTAAATCACTTAATAGTCTTAAAAAACCATGAAGTTTTTCTTGGTTTTTACAAAGTACTTTATAGTTTTTTCTGACTATCTACTTCATACATTGTTTTGATTTTCAGGTTATATTATTCAAATTCACTGCCGCATAATTGCTTCAGTTTTACATTAGAATAGCTTACAATCAAGATTTCGCTAAAATGAGACACACAAGCATTAGGCATTAATATTATTTGTTTTTTTTATTTTCAAAATTACTTGGGGTTTTAGGAGCTTTAAGTGAAAGTGTTAAAAGACACAACAAATTTATAAAAAATTAATTACGTGTATGGCATTAATACACCGAAAAGCTAAAAGACAAAATAGTCTTACCTCTATCAATTCTCAGATTTTTTTGGTAATTAAAAGTGTACACTTTTTTAAAATAAAGCGCTGCAAAAACTACAACTCCCCAGCAGAAACTTATAATACTTCAAACTAGGGAGTTAAAGTTTGTGCACACACAAGCAATTCCCGTCCTTTTGGTGCCATGAAATTGAACGAAGTGAACGGAAAGTTTTTACTTTGGCGAAGGTATAATTATAATTACATCCAAAAATTGGTCTTTCCATATTTCGAGCAAAATATGTTTCGGACAAAAAAGTGTCAAAAAAAATTTCGGACAAAAAAAAAGAATTTCAGACAAAAAAGTGTCAAAAGTCGCTTGATATATTCTAAAATGTTAAAAAAAGCAAAAAATAATTTAGCAAACAATCTTTTTTATGTTTTAAAACAATTAAAATCGTTAACAATAAACATAAACAAACCGATTTTGAAATGAAAAACTTATAAAAATGATTTTGTGTGTGTAAAATATGTACGTTACGTATATGTATCACTAAAAAATCAGGGATGCTATGCAATCCTTGAAAATCAAGGAAAACCATAAATTAATTTAGGAAATTTTATTAATTCATTTTAAATTTTGATATGGTTATATTTGGATTGATTATTTGTTTATAAGTTGGAAAAACAACGAAGTGTTTTATATAGTGAGAATTTCTACTATAAATAACAACTTTATACATTTGTAAAATTAGGTACTAACTTTATTGTTTTAATTAAAAAACCAAATTATTTGTTGCTTTTTCACAAAATCTTCTGCCACACTATTGCTAAAAAAGCGCTTGCTATAATTAATATGCTTTTTCGCTGTTTTGAAACAAAAAATTTAACAGCTTTTTTAACTGTGTTTAAATCATTTGCCTTTACTCTAGTATTCGAGTCAAGTTCGGTGCCTTTATTTATTTAAAGACATTGATACAACTGAAAGAGTTCGGCGTTATTTTACGCGAAGATTATTCCAAAGATGCGGTCTTTCACATGAGTTAAATTACAAACAAAAATTAAAATTTCTGAACTTAGATTCGCTAAAAGTAAGGAATATAAAATTATGATTTGGTGATGTTTTATAATATAATAAATAAAATTAACAATTTAAAATTTAAAGATTTTTATGAATGGGGAAATTTCCTGGACAAAAACAACCATAACCTAAAATTGTGTTTACCCCAAGCTAAAAAAGATGTAAAAATGTTTTCGTTTGGATCACGTAGTGTGAAATAGTGGAATTCGTTACCTCAACACGTGGTTTATGCCAAACCAGTTAAAATTTTAAAAAATTTAGTTAATAGAGTAAACTTTGAAAATTTTACCAATTTTGATAGACACATTTATTAGTAGCCTTTATGGCTCTTTGTGTTCTCTCCCTTTATCATACTTTTATATTATTATTTGGCAGTTTGATTATTTTACTATTTTATTATTTTTAGTAGCTTTTTTTACATTTGCGATGTTTTAATGTCCATTACCACCGACTTATTGTAATATTAAATTAATACTGAATTTTAATAATGTGTAATTTATTTGTTTTATGTTGTGTTGTGATACCTTGTTTTTTGTAAAAATTTGCTTTCATTTAGTTCTGCCTAATATCTTAGTATTGATAAAGATTTTGATTTCATTTTTCATTTCATCATTTTAGGGTAACTGACTTAATTTCGGCCACGCCTTAATTTCGGCCACGCCTTAATTTCGGCCACCAATTTAGGGTGTTAGAAAATCGGATTATTTTTAAAACACAAAAGAACTAGCACGAAAGTAACTGAATGAATGTTGAATAAACTGTTTTTGCAAAAGCTTTTTATTTGTGTTATTCTGCATTATCAACATATTCATACAAAAAGTGATTTTTTTGTGATTTTCTGGATTTTTGCTTTCTGTTTAAACTGCATCAAATTTAGAACGAAGCACTTTATAACTTTAAAATAACTTCTATTTAAAGCTCAAAATTGTAAATTTTCATGTTTTGATATTTTCTTTAAAATCACTTTGCAATTCGTTTAACTAACTGCGCATTTTAGGATTCCGTTAATTTCGGCCACCTTAAAATTTACGTGAAAGAACCTGTTTAACACTATTTGTACCATCATATGTAGGGGTGGGGTTTTATAACACATAATTTACTATGTTGTATTAAATTATGAATAGACCGGAAGGAATTTCTTAAAAATAATATAGAAACACAATAAAAAAGTCAGGTTATTTTCTTGGCGGATGCAGTCATATATTGATTATAGTAAAAATCAATGTCAATGGAGTTTCCCCCATCCAAGTACCCAACCTACCAGTTACCACGATATAGAGTACCAGTATTTCAAAAAATTGTGAAAGTAAATTAAAACACGGTAAAAATGTCAGGTTATTTCTTTTGGCGGAGGAATGTATTCATAAGAACTTTGTAGTAAACATCTGTGCGGGCTGGAGTAATCCAACTTCTAATTAACTAGGTTTGAACTATCAAAAACCGATAAACCGATAAATAGATAAATTTCTCAAAGATTATTGAAATGCAGTAAAAAAACTCAGGTTATTTTCTTGGCGGAGGAATGCAGTCAGATATTAAACATCAAAGATAGGCAAGGTTTGGTGTGGAATTATACCACTCCTCAATTTTTTTAACGCTTTGTTTATCCTTAAAGTTGATGATTTTAAGTTATGTAATCGTTTTTTTTGTGTTTTAGGCTTTTGTTTTTGTTTTTTTTAAATCTAAAAGGTGGCCGAAATTAAGGCGGATTTTGTGTTTTTGTAATTTTTATGTTAAAAATATAAAAAAACTTAATAAAGCGGAATAAAATTTTTACCAGGCTTTCTTTAAAGTTGGCTGACTGTAACAAAAGGCATTTGATGTTGAAATATTTTTTCACACCAAAAAAATTCAACAAAAAACACGTGTTATTAAAACTTGTGTTTTTTAAGGTTTTTACATAATTATTTAAAGTCTTGCTAATAGCTATAAAAGTTTGCAAACCGGAAAAAATTAAGTTATATGTACCAAGAACAATACCTAAGGATAAATTTTCAACTTTTTAAAATATTTATCGTTCGTTTTAGCAATAGTTATAGCCAGTTTTTCTAGGTGGCCGAAGTTAATGGCACAAGTCTTAACTTCGGCCACTATAAAACAAAGTTTAAACCTCTATTATTATTTTAGTGTCAGAGAAATTTTTAAATTTTGCACTGGAATAACAAAAATAGCTGTCGTTTGATTTTAAGACCGAATACGGGCTCAATTAGAAGTGCTAGGAAAAACTTATTCAAAAAATAAAAAAGGTGGCCGAAATTAAGTCAGTTACCCTACATGCTGTTGTATTGTTTTTCGCGTTACTAATGTTTAATAAAAAATTTACCAAAAATACTGTTAAACGCAGTAACAATTACATTATATTTTTTTAAAACAAATATTGTTTAAATCTGTTGAAAAAATGAAAATTTTTAATATTATTTTCTTCGCTATCGAACAAAAGAATTCTGAAATGCTTTTTGTTTAATATTTACAACAAAGCAAATTTTGGTAACATAATAACTATTAAAAGGTATGTTTATTATGTTAAAAAAAAACGATTGTCAGAATCACAAATTATGAATTGATTGTCAGGATTTAATATAGGCTTCTATTTTTTACTATTTCTAGTATGGGTTTTCTGGAGTTTCTTTCTCCAGATTTCTTTCTCCAGGGTTTCTTTCTCTGGAGGCTTTCTAATTGTTCTGGAGTTAATTAGAACGGTTCACTAAAACCGTGAAAACTAGTGCTATGTGAAAACTATGTTAGCACGTTGTAAAAAATGTTTTCTAGATTTTTATGATACGTAATGTCAACAAATAAACCAAACATTTTTTAAAACATTATACATTTTTTTACATTTATAGTTAAAATAGTATTTGGAAATTTTATGTTATCATTTAGGGATTTAAAGTCAGCAACTAGTTATCAGTTGGCAAGTTTGCATTTTCATGGAGTGATTCAGATTTGGACAGTCATGACTACTAGTTCCACGGACCCCTCAGAACTGGACTTGGGTCTAAGCCCCGGTGGTCGCTTAAAATTAACTCAGAGTGCAACGATCAAACCCAGTTCGGTCGCCTTGCGGTGTTTAAGCGGGTAAATTATTAATTTTTTGTTTAACACTAGCTTAATATTACTTTATCGTGGGTGAGATAGATAGATATGTAGATAGATAGATGGAAAATTTTATTGCACACGTTAAAATTTAGTAACAGTATAGCACAATATTTAAAAAAAGAAAATAAAAACGTTGATTTCATTTAACAATAGTTACAAATATCAACAACAAAAAACATTAAATAATAAATTAGTAATGTTAGTAGCATAATAACATTACTATTAATGTTAATAAATAGTAATGTTAATTAATTAATTAATAATTAGAGATGGGACCACCACGAGAAGATTCAGCACTGCGGTGCTGAATCATGATCGGGCAGTTTTCTAAAACCCACCTCAAAGCAGTAGGTAACTCGAAGTGAGTGAGCGTCTACCGATCCAATGCCAGTGTTGGCTGCTTTATTTTTATAAAGCATATTTTAAGGCTATTGTAAACTTACAAATAGATCGACAAACTTGATTTAGGGTTATTTTAGCCGAGGGAATTTAGAGCTGGAATTTGGACCAGAAAACTGGGAACTTGGAGCCGGAAGTGTGAAACTTATAGCTTAAAATCTGAAAGTCTGAACTGGTTCAAACCTATTCCTAATCCTTAGCAAAAGCCTAAATCTTTCCCAATAATATTTTTATAGGCACCTTGCACTGGAACTCGGTTTATACATGAAGTATGCAATAAACATAGCGAGTCACCATAATGGAAATTACCGTATCTCCTACTTATCTTTCGTAGTATGCAGATCAACCCTCGAAAGCGCGCGAAATTTCGATCGGTTGATCTGCATACTACGAAAGATAAGTAGGAGATACGGTAATTATCCATTATGGTGACTCGCTATGTTTATTGCATACTTCATGTATAAACGGAGTTCCAGTGCAAGGTGCCTATTATTTTTCGATTTTAAAGACACGACAGAACCTAATATTATTGGAGCCAGATTTTATTTTTATTTTTTTAGAGATTCAACTATGCGTAACGGTGCCTTAGAAGCTTTTGCTATGGCTCATAAGCAAGACCAAAATGCCACTACGGGCAATTTTTATGTGGGTACTGATTCCGGGTATATTTTGCATTTATTCAGACAAATCGTAAATGAATACAAAAATTACGAGATATATTTAGCTTTTGGACAAAAACTTTTACCCCACATTCTAATCCTTTAAGATTTCCGGAGCTCGGACCGAAGGATTATAAAGCAGGAAGTTCGAAATCACTAACACCTATACCTAAGCCTAAATTTAAGCCCCTAAACCTTATTTCACACCAGTTTTTTTTTCGGATTCAAGTACTTATTTTATTTTCACAGCTCCAAATTCCTAAATATTTACGACAATTCTAAAAACTCCAAGTACGAGCAGTTCTTGGCATCAGTGAATATCTTTTTGGCTGACTCCTACATCGGGGTATATAAACTCATTAAAACATTAAAAATACGAGTTGTTAGCTCAAAAGCTGAAACATTTTTTTTTATATTAAAACAGTTTTTAATGTTGAGAGGGATTCGTATATCGTGATCTAAAAGTCGGATAACTCAGGAGTCAGGACAATCGTTGAAAAATACAAAACTAATATTGTAAAAGTTGATATTTAATCAACGTAACAAAAAATGTTCCAGTTATTATTGTTAATAAACAAATTTATTCGTGTATTTTTTGTTTAAAGAGGGCATTCTAAACATATCCAATTCGTTAATAATAGATTTTGAAAGAACGCAGAACGGATGCTTAGGCAGCTAAAAACTCAAAATTTAAATTTCGTTTTTTTTTCATAAAAAAAAGATGTCGGCTACAGTTTATTTTTTTATTTTGTGTTAATTCTTAAAATAAACGGTTAATTTCCAAGTATAACACAATATTTAAAACTGAAAAAAAAAACTGAAATCAATTGTTTTAATCTTTCTAAATTTATAAAAAACGTTTTGTAACTAATTTAAGATCCAAACGGGAAAAACAAAGAGTACTGAATTTTAAAAAAATATTACCAAACACCGTATAACCGACATAAAATAGTCCTATTTGTTCATTAGTAGTCGGAAAAATTTTATATTTTAACTTTTGGCTACTCTGGTTACTTTTTTCGAAATATTATTAAAAACTCCATGTTTTAATATGACTTACTTCGAATTCTTTTCTCAATTTTTATTCAGAATAACCGTAATTTTACTGTTTTATTATTTATAAAAAAATATAATATTCATAAAACCGACTTTGGAGAAAACAATTACCAATGCTACACCAAACCAAACAGTTTAAAATGAAAGTTTTTTTAAGCTAAAGAATTTTTCTAAAATTTAAATTAAATTTTTTTTAAAAATTGTTTACAAAAGCGTCATCGAAATCGTTCAATAAACCTTTAATCTCAAAAAATTTACTGATTCTTTACTAATCCCTACTGTGATGGTAAATATAAATTTTTATCTCGGAAATTCGTATAAATTTTGCACTCCTAATGTTATATTATACATTGATTTTGGTATTATTCTGATATTGCTTATAATCCGAATATTCGTCATCTGGCTCTTCAGATGTGTCCCCAAAGCAATTACTTCGTTTTTTTCTTTTTCGTTTTTCGTCAGGAATTACGTATTCTTCGTAATCCTAAATTGAAATATTTTTAATCACAAGCGCTAAAAAAATTTTTTTGATTCACTGAATTATACCAAACGGTCTCAAATGGGAATTAGATATGTTTTAAGTTTTGATCAGGTTATTTTTTAGTGCAATGCGAACCCCTTTTCTGATAATTGAGCTGAAATGCGAGTCAAACGACTAAAATTAGAAATGTTATGCTCATCACTAAAATTAGCTGATCCATCTTTTTGCTTGTATATATCTCGTCCATAGTGAGATGCAAGGGAAGATTTGTATTTTGCGTCTCAGACTAGGTGATTATTAGAAAAGGTTAAAATTTATTTGTTAAATATCATTTTCCGGAGTTCCAGCCGTTTAAAGTGGAAAAAGCTCTGTGTCTTCAGCTCTTAAACACGCAATAGAAAGTTTATTCAACCTTAAATTAAAGTCATACTTATACCTGCATTCTTTTATTTTATTAATTTTAGGCGCTGTTTCATAAAAGTTCCCAACATGCTGTTTTTTTGTTGAAGTCCATTTCTTTTTTGTAGAAAGCTACAAAGAAATGAAAATGCAATAGACTTTTGGAAAAACTTATAAAAAACCAAAAATTTGCATAAATATTAATTGCAAAAACCCCTATGCTTTATCATAGGATTTCATTTCTTTGTAAATATTTACAAAGAATCAAATGTTAGTAACATTTATGAAACAGCGCACAGGGGCCTATTTCAAAAAAATTGCCTGTAATTAATTTACAGCTGTAAATTAATAAACGCATATTTTTCTTTTGTATTTTTAATTAAAAAGTATATTAAAAAAATTGCGTTTAGAATTTAAAAAATTATATGTCTGTCAATTCCGTAAATTCCACAGTTACGTACGTATTTTTTAATTAATAAAATAAGAAGAAATTAAATGCGTTTATTAATTTACAATTACATAAATTTTTATGAAATAGGCCCCAGGAATATAGGGCCGAATACAGCGAGTTTCTTTTTAAAGAAAGAATGCGAAATAATTAGCTATTTTTAGCTTTTGGCTGAAAAATAAGCAATACAGGATTTGAAGTACCTTATTGACTGACGTGCTGCGTTACACCATCGCTCGATAGCTTTACAAAGAACTCGTATTTATAAGGCATTATATTTTTAAAACATCATCACAACGGGAGTTTTACACTAAGAATTTTTCAAAAAAGTAATAGCATTACTTTTTAATCATACACAAAATTTGCATGTCTAAAATGTTTATTCGTTCAAAACCTTAGCATTACTTTTTAATCATACACAAAATTTGCATGTCTAAAATGTTTATTCGTTCAAAACCTTAAAAATAGGTAGACTTGCGCGGAGATCTTTTGCTTTTTGACGCTTACTGTCTTTATGCTTAAGGTCATTATGCTATGCCCAAAGGAAAACATAGAAACTGTTTATTTTTATTTATTGTATGACTCTTCCAGAAAATCAAAAATATCTTGTTTTAAAATGCATAACAATGGATTAAGACTCGTCAACGAGCTTCATGTTTACCTCCTTTGAAGAAGATTGCAAAAAAAACTTGTACGGTATTTTTTTAACACCCAAGACGTATTTTTTATCGCTATTCCACGTTTTAGTAGTATACTTTAACACTGATGTATAGAATATTTATTCTTATATTTGTTTGGAATGTTTTAATTATATTTTCAATAAACTTTTTTCATGTGTCTTGTTTTCCGCCTTTTGTTTTTTTTCTTTTTTTAGTGCCCACTTCTTTTTAATTTTCCAAAGTTCATTGGTGCGTGTTTTACCGCTACAGCCGCACTCATAAAGCGCGATTAAACAAGGATTAACCAAGAATCGGGATGAACCTTATTTTTTAATGACAAGAAGGAAATCTGATTTTGCTTTGGCTCTCATTATAAAATTTAAATTGAGAAAATACTCAATTTCTCTAAATAATGAATAATAATTTACAATAAATTAAAAACATAATCAAATATACAGAAGAATTAAATCTTTTATGAATTTAAATCAATATTGTGAACCAATGAAAAATCGAAATAAAATTCGTTTTTGTAATTTTATTTTTTTATTTTGAAATTTAAAAAATAACAATATCATGTATTTACTTTTTTTTCAAATATTCTTAAAATTTGACAATTATTTATATAAAAATATTTTAGTTAAAACAGTATGTATACTTTTTAAGTAATAAAACATGACAAAAAATCCACAAAACGCGTTTAAAGTCAATTTTATTAGCTTTTTAATCCGATTTTCTCCTTGTCCATGAAAAAACACGCCCATAGCTAATCTTTGGTTAATCCTTGGTTAATCGGGCTTTATGGGTATTTTCCGTGTGCGTGACAAACCCCACTAACAAAACCACGCGTCGGAATTTTTTCACTTTTAATTTTTTACGATGTCTTTTTAATTTCGCAGTTAGGTTATAGCAAGAATTCACAACAAATAATTCATCACTACTATAGTATAATTTTTCTATTTTTATCCTATATCTGTTCATCACTTAAATTAAAATTTTACCAGAGTGAGGTGGGGTTAAGCTTTCGTGACAGCAAAAACAGCTAAAAAATGAATTTTAACTTTGTGTTATGTATTATTAATTATTAATTGTTAATGATAAGTAAATTATTTACTTCCTCGTTATCACCGTCTTCTTCGATATAGCTCTTTAATACAATTTGTTGTTGCGGATTTGCTTTATCAGCCGCCAACATTGCTCTTTCGTATTCTTCAAGTGTCATTTTTGGGACTTCTTGTTCTTCTATCCTTGTTTTGTAGTAAGGATTTAAATTGCCTATTATATAATGGTTTCGGTTTATTATGTTAAAATCAACGTTTTTTAGCGATTTTGGTCAAAATAGGAAACCTTAAGATGCACAATTATTTTTTTCTTGTTTTTTTACTTTTAAGTTTTACGCCAAAAATTTAAATCATTTTTTATTATAAAAAAATTAAATAAAATTTATGAATTTACAATAAAAATAGAACAAAAATGGGGATTTTTAAAACTAAAACCCTGTAAAAATTTATAATAAATTAAAAATTTAGCAATAGTTATGGTTAGTTTTCTCTCCAAAATTTATTTTTATCTCTAAAAGTTTTAATTTCAATGTTTTAACTAACATTACAAGCAGAATTGCTAGCAGCTATAATTTTCAATTCAGATATATTAAAAATATTGTTACAGCCGGTATAAAATCATACTAGCTCAATATACAATTTTTGGTATGCTTGTTTAGGTTGAAATCTTGCGACAAAAAATTATTTCTTTTGGTACGCGGTCTTTAGAGCCACTAGCAGAAAACTTGGGGCCATCGGATATTTTTTTGGAGCCATAGCAATGAGAACTTGCAGCTTTTAAAAAATTGGTTTGGGCTTAGATTTAGCCTTCGCTTAGGCTTAGGTAAACGATTTACCGATTTTTATTTTTGGCTCCAAGTTCCCAACTTACGACTCCAAGTTCCTTAGTTTTGGTTCCTTGTTGTTTCTATTCTTAATTCCCTCGGCTTGATCGACACTAAATCTTTTTTTAAATGAAATCCTGCGACAAACAAAATCATTTTAAATGAAAAAACCAAAATATTGTATCTTATTTCATGAATATAGCATTTTTTAAAATGAAATGCTGCGGCCCCAGTTTTTCCCCTGTCGCTATTTTTCATAAGTCAATCGATAAATGTTTTATTTTAAAAGTTTAACGGAATAAACAAACAAGCAAACTATAGGATGTGTTACAGAGCAGCTAAGATATCAATATGCATATTATGAAAATGAAACATTATCCGTTTCTTTAAAAATGCAAATAAAATAACTGCTGGACCACTATATGTGGAAACATAAAATACACTAAAGCCCGGTTCACACTGAGGTGGCAATGCCACCGGTGGCATTGCCACCGCCAGGTGGCATTGCCACCGCTGTTGTGTCCAACGTTAAAAATATGACGTGTTCACACTGAGGTGGCAATGCCACCGGTGGCATTGCCACCGCGAGGTGGCATTGCCACCGGTGGCATTGCCACCTCAGTCTGAACACGTCCTATGTTTAACGTTGGACACAACAGCGGTGGCATTGCCACCTCAGTGTGAACCGGGCTTAAGCTACTTTTGTATTTTAAATATTTTGTGCATTTATGTTTTATTACTATATGTTGAATATTCTAATTACTTCATGAATGTAATTAAAATAGAAAAACAGTCGTGAAGATGCGATTGAATGTGATTGAGTGGGGAACTCAGGGTAATTTAGGGTCGCTGAAGCCAAAGGAATTTGGAGCTAAAACTTGGAGCCGCACGTGGAGAACTTGGAGCCGACAATAAAAATCGCTAAAACCTATACCCAAGCCTAAGTAAAACCTAAATTTAAGTCCAAATCATCTATTTTTTTAAAGTTTTCATTGTTCGAGGCTCTAAGTTTTCGAAAATTTTCGACGGCTCAAGTTCCCTGCTTGTGATTCTAAAGGCTGGTTCATACTTATGACAAAACGTCCTTTGGACAAAGTCCAAAGGACAAAAGTCCTTTGGACTTTGTCCAAAGGACAAATACAGCGTAAAAACGTCCTTTGGACTTTGTCCAAAGGACAAAATCCAAAGGACAACGTGTTCATACTTTTTGTCCTTTGGACTTTTCCTTTTGGATTTTGTCCTTTGGACTTTGTCCAAAGGACAAATTCTAAGTAGCATTCATACTTTTTCCAAAGGAAAAAAGTCCAAAGGACGTTTTAGCTTTTCTAAAATTGTCCTTTGGACTTTGTCCAAAGGACGTTTTGTCATAAGTATGAACCAGCCTTAAAGATCCCACACTCACACCTGCTAAGTAAAAATTAATCAAAAATACACTTTGTATTTGAAACGAATCACCATCGAATGCCAGAAAACTTTCTATACTATTTACTGACGGATTCCATTATTCTACTATGGTTGAATTATATCTGGCTGACGCTGAAAATCAGAATGCAGACATGAGGGGACCAATTAAAATTGTGCGGTAATGACGTGTTTTTTTAAAAAGAAATAAGAACGCAGATTTTTTTTAATTCCACCTTTTCACAAAATATACAAAAATTAACCAACTTTAGCCTTTTAAAAATTGGCTTTTAGGCGCTTTAGTGAAAAGTTTTGAATGTTTTTGTTATTAAATAGTCGATTCAATATTGCGAATATCGCGGTCAGCTAGATTTTATTTGCCTATAATTGTATATTTTACATTAAAATAGTTGTGCCGAGTTGACTGTTTTAAATGGCAATAAAATAAATGAAATTAAATTAAAAACAAATATATGGGTGTAATAGTTTTGTTGTAACATAAACAAACAACTACCTTAAACAATAATTAATATATAATAAAACTTATTAAATAAGCAATTTCAAACTTACAAATCGTAACAGCTGGAAACGGAGCAGTTTCGAATTTTAGAGCAATATCAGTTATTTTCTCATATCGCTTGTATTTTCTGTAAACTGATGTGACCTTTGAAATTTATATTTGTTATAAATTTGGTATTGATCGGTATTTTACTGTGATCGTGATTTTCTCATTCTATTCTTTGTTGAAATAAAGTTTAAAGACAAGATATTGTATTTTCTTAAATTTTAAACCATAAATAAGGTAAAAGAAGACCCCAGAATATCATTACTTGTAAAACAAAAATTTTGTTAACATAATCAAATATTATACTATTGTGACCTGATAATTCTCGATTTTAAAATAACCAAAAAATAATCCTATATTAAAAACTGAGCTTTAGTTTTTGAATTATACTGGACAAAATCGATCCAAGGTGAAACAAAATTTAAAAAAAATAAACAAAAATTTAGCCTGCATAACATTTATACATCTTTTTTGTCTAAACATACGCCCAGGGAGAAATCACCCCTTTTTCTTATTCTAATCTTACAGCATTTTTTAATGCTAGTTTGGAAATTATTTTCATTTAAAAATTATCATATTACAAGCTCTTCAAAAAAAATTTTGGGCTTAATATTTTTAGTTCTGGAAATATTACAAATTTATTGAAATTCCAAAAAAATACAATTATTGATATTTTTACGGATTTTGCTCATTTCCTTCTTAATCACTTCTCGAAAACTATTAACTTTAAAAAAAGTCACTCTGAGTGAACAAGATATTTTAACTTTCGCTCTGCATAACGGTAAAATCAAGAAGAAAAACTGGAGGAAACTTACATTTTATTAATAAATTATTATTCAGTTTATTCTACAATGCATTCAATTTTTATATTATAGTTTATTTTATCATACTGCATGTTGTTTTTTTTGTTAAAAAATTATTTTTCCTGAGAAATTTTTTGGTATTTTTTAGTGTTCACTGTTATCCCTACCCCCTTCCGTTACTAATATCATAAGTAAAACCTTCTTCAAGACTTATAACTTCATTCGAATACATTGTATTTGTCGTAATCTTTATAGTATTGCAAAAATATATAATACTATATATTACAATATAAGATATAGTATTATTTTTGGTATTGTTATTCTGTGAACTTGGATCGCCGTGATTTGATCTTTTTAACTTCGAGACGCAACACAAACGCAGTTTCGATACGCCAGATTTCGACTTTTTTTACTTTTTATTTAAATGCATCTATATTAAAAAAACAGTATTTTTGAATGTTAATGTAATTTGATACATTTTACAAATACAATTTTTGATTCTTGAGACTTAATTATACAAATACAATGGTTCTATTTGTTTTTATGTAATTGATATTAAATTTTATCCGAAATTAATATATAGTGAACTTTTAAATTTAATAATTTAACCTGATAACAAAAACAGGCTGTACAAAAGCAAACCAAGAACATCCAAACGTAACGCCATGTTTTAACCTCTCGTTTAATTTGTTTCATTCCATGTGCAGTAGTATTTTCTGCGAACTCTTGAATGTGATGAAGCATGTGCTCCTAAAAATAAAAAAAAATAAAACAACTACAAAAAAACAAAGAAGTATATAACAGCTGGTGTACTGTACTGCATTGTACACATATATAAATAATTTGTTGTTATTTTGCAAATAAAAATTGGCAAATTTGACATTAAAACTAAACCATCTGGAATTCTTCTAAAAGTAAAAAGCATTAAAAGACAAAATCAACTGCTGTTTTGCTAAGAACAATATTATAGTAAAATGAAGAAAAAAAACGATATTCTGATATTTTTTGGAAATTTAAAAAATACAACATCAGATTACTTTTTTTAACAACATTATTTTACTTTATTTTTGATGTTTATATTTTAGACAATTATTAGAATAGAACTCAAAATAAGAATTAATCATACATATTCTTTAATATAAATATAAGTAATATTCTAAATTTTTAATCAAAGTTTATAAAAATAGAACTTAATTTAAATTTGCAAAAAGGATTTTTTATATTTAGTTATTTTTATTTTATTTTATATTTGAACCATTTCCAAAAAAATAGAATTGGTTTTCACAGGATTTTAAAGTTAAAATACTTTAAATATACACTGAAATTGATTTGAATTTTTAATTTTAACATATTACCATAAGCTTAATGTTCTTTGGAACATGCCAAATTAATTTAGTACAGAATCACTAAGAGTTTTTACGGAATTTTCTTTTTTTAAATTAAAGCTTGCTGTCGAAATATTGGTTTAGGAGAATGAATATAGACACCTTGCACTGAAACTTAAAATAAACATAAGATATAGCACACACTAACCTTGCTGCCTGTACGGAAAATACCGTACTGTAATTATGCAAATGTTTTTTTTAAAGCGAAAGACGAAATCCACTGGGTGTTTAATAATGACAATACACTAATTTTTTTGCTGATATATATTAGAAATTCTCTGTTTTAAAACACGTAATCAAGATTATATAAATAAAAAAATAAAGACATTATATGGCTACAGATGTTATTAAGCGGGTTATTTATTGTCGACGCCGCCATTAAATAATCAGGGAAACGGCGGGAAAGTTATAATGGTTGACGTTTTCCTCGATATTTGGTGTCGGCGTCGACGGGAAATAACTTGCTTATAATAACATTTGTACTTGTAGCCATGTTTTTTTTATTTTTACATACAAATCTTGATTACTTGTTTTAAAACAAGATAATTTCCAATAGAAATCAACAAAAAATCAGCGTGATTTCATTATTAAACACCTCAGTGGGTTTCGTCTTTCGCTTAAAAAAACATTTGCATGATTACGGTATTTTCCGTACAGGGAGGAATGTTGGTGTGTGCTATAGATTATGTTTATTTTAAGTTTTAGTGCAAAGTGTCTATAAGGAATATAATGAATCTAAAGTAATCTAAGGAGTTTTTTTCTTTGAATGCGTCACAAAACACTGAAACGATTATTAGAAATGTAATAGCAAAAATACATATCTTTAAACCTTTAATTGATATCGACATCGGTAAAAGCTTTTAGCTGTTTTTTTACCAACCACCATGTAAAAATGTATCAGAATCGTCATAAAACACTCGTAACTGTGACTGTTTTTACGCTTTAACTCATTAATAATAAAAATGTTTTAAATCATAGTCACGCTGATTTTGTACTGATTGTGACTTTTCTGTCGAATTTAAGACGATAACTACGTAGGCGTAGGTGTTGATTGGCTGGATTTCGGCTGTCAATATCAATAAACATTTTAACTTATGTTACTTTTTGCTATTATTAAGTTTCAATTTCACTCCTTAGCAATTACATTCCAGAAATTTTTATATACTCAAAAAGTTTTATATTTAAATTTTCACTTTGTACGTTCTCGGTACAAAAACTTCATTAATTGTATGAACGGCAACTTCGGCTTCATTACCACCGTACGTCTCCACCTGGTTGATTAAACCCTCGTGTAATCTCGTGGCCACTGGAAAATTACACATCTGAAACCCAACAAGAAGGTTTTTATTGAATTTGTTCCGAACGTATTTAAAGTTCGGAAATATGTATTTTCCGAATTTAAATTATCTTAGGGCGAATTGCGTGTTCTAAATGTAGTTTAACACCGCACCATATATTTTTTACAGCAAATATAGTGTTTATATTTTCGGTACGGAAGTATTGAAGCCGTAAACGGTAACTTAGAGCCTTAAAAATTTTGAGAATTAAAAAAATTAAAAAATTTAAAAGTTAAAAAAATTTAAAATTTAGAGCGGCGAAAATAAACACTTGGAGCCGAAATTAAAAAAATGGTTTGGTGATAGTTTTAGGCTAGGTTTTAGCAACAAATTTTCGGCTCCAAGTTTCCACTTTTCGGCTCCACCAAATTCTCTTGGCTCGAACAACCTTAAATCTATATTTTTTTATTCCTCATCCTTTCGTGTTTTCAAGGGTAAAAGCTTTCGAAATAGGGTAAATTTATAGTCAGTGCAAACTTCCCAATGCATATTTTGGTTTCACACTAAAATTTTTGTAATTTTCGACGTCAATTCCTCAGAGAGTTATAAAAACGGATCAAAAAATTTTTAATTCCTATTTCTCGCTCCAAAATCTTTTGGCTCTAACAATCTTAAATCTATATTTTTTTCCTTATCCTTTCGTATTTTCAGGGGTCAAAGTTCTCGAAATAGAGTAAATTTATAGTTAATGCAAACTCTCTAATGCAAATTTTTGTTTCACAGTAAAATTTTTGAGAATTTTAAAAACGGATCAAAAAAATTATTGGACACAGAATAAAATTTTTTAATGTGATTTCCCCATTGAAAAATAACTAATCAAAACCCGCTTATTTAGAAAACCACACTTTTAATTATAATTTAGGATGAAATATTTAGGAAAAAAATTTCCACGGAAATTTTGTTTGGTTTAGAATACAAAAAAGCACAATATTTTTGAATTTTACTTAAACATCCTTTTTTCCTATTCATTATGAATTTTTCACCGCGCGGTTTAAGGGTTTTCCAAAACTTATTTTACTAAACAATACCATGGGTCTTCCGAATTCATAGTAAAAAAGCAGTATTTCATAATTTAATAAAATAAACATTATAAAAACACTGCGAGTTTGTTTATTAAAAAGTATCTTCGAGTGTGTATGCAAAAGACATAAGGAATGAAAAGAAAGTTCAGAGAAATCTGTTAATTGATGATGGCTTTTTAAAGAGTAAAAACTAAAAAATATAAACATAAAATAAATTTTATTTATAGATTTTAACTTGTATGAGTAATTTTTTTGATTTGTATTGCTTTCGGACAAACATAGTTTTATTATGTTTTTATTTGTACTATATTCGTGGTGAAGGTGAACCAAATTTTTTGGTGAACATCATACATTGTATAATATAATACAAAATTAGGACAATATACTGTTACAGATTACATCGCGTAAAAATTCGATTGCACTGCGCGAATTTTTTCTGTTTTTTACTATACACTTTTGAAATTTGAATTTTTTACCTTCACAGTGTCATAAAATTAAATAAAACCGTTTTTTTTGCAAAAAAATATCTTGACCTGACCAAAAAAAATATCTTGACCACCTGGCTAAAAGCCAGGTGGTTTAAGTGCTTTAAAAATCATTTTTATGGTAGAGTTATTTGGAACTGTAAGAAAAAAATGAAAATAAAGCAAAAAATTCATTAGTTACCACCGTTCATTTTTAAACAGAAATCCAAAGTTTTTATGTAGAATAGCTATTTATGTTTTTAACAGATTACCTTGGCGTAATGCTGAAGAGGATTGCTAAAACCGTAAGGATCATTTTTTTTCCGATCACCAAAGACACGCTTATAGTACTGTTGGCCGGTAAACCAATATGGCGTTAATTTCTTATCACGTGATGTCATTTTGTTTAATCAGTGGTGCAGGCTAAAGTTGTATTGTTCGCCATTGGAAAAAAACAACAAAAATTAACATATCTTTAATTTTGGTAAAAGTTGGTAAAGCTACTGTATATCGCTATACTAGAAAATAACGAAAATTTGTTTTCTTAAGAATAGACCGGAATTAACTTTGTTTAGTTGTTAAAGGAGCACTGTCACAAATCAAATTCCTATAACGCCCGAACCGGACTGCTCCTTTAATACCAAACCTACCTAACTCAATTTTGGTATTTAGAGTGCTCTACTACAAGACTACAACATTTTTAAATTTCAGCTGAATCGGTTCAGTATTAAAGGAGCAGTCCGGTTGGGGCGTTATAGGAATTTGATTTGTGACAGTGCTCCTTTAAATTTGTTTATTATAGAAATTATAATATTTATCGTTTTTATTAATTGACTTCAAATATCATTTTTATGATTTTATAATTATAAGTAGAACTTATGCCGTACAGATTATAAGCTTATTTTTTAAATTTAAGGAGAATCGTTTTAGATTGACAAATTTGTATAAACTTACGTGAAAAAAATTACAAATCCACAGAAGCGCATACAAACAAACAAGAAAACTTAAACAACTTGTGGATTAATTAATTACTTAATTAACAACATTAATTACCTACCCTATAGTACGGATTTTTGTCATCGGAAGAAAATGAAAACTGAACGAAAACTTCTAAATTATGTTAATTTAACTTTAAAAAATCGTCACAAATTAAGAAAAGCCGAACAATGCTTTTCTAAAGTTTTTTAGTAAATCGAAAAAACCAACGAATTTTTTAGTATAAGTACTTCATCACTGTCCTAAAAATAGTCATGAATCAATTAAGTTGGAAAAACCGATACCCAAAGAATTAATAATAAAATACATTTTCAAGAAACGTTAATGCCCTTTTTGTCACAATTGAAGCAATTTTGAAAAATAAAAGAGCAAATAACAAATAAAGTTCAGTTTTTTCATACTCCAAAATTAAAATATCATAAAACAAAAATTCAGCTATTACACAATGACTTGAAACATTTAATAGTTATTGACTTTCTTTGAAAAACAAAAAGATGATTGATATAAAAATGGATTTCACGCTCAACGCCGTTTTACAGAAAAGTTTTTTTTTAAATAGTAAAATTAGGCGTGGCTTAACTGGATAAAAGGGTTTATTTGTAGGGAAAAGGCATGCTAGTTATAAAAAAAGAAATATCATTCTGAGTCAAAATCATGTGGAGTACATGGGTGATGGTTCTGTTCCTCATGTAACTTTGTCTCTCGGTTAATTTCTTTTTTCCAAATTATTAAAACTGAAAAATTTCATGAAAATAAAAAAATATGTTTGGTCTTTCAGAAATGTCATACAATTATTCATAAAAAACTTATATATTACCGTGTCAAAAAATAATACAAGAATGTCGACAAAATTGTTCACAGATAGTCTGAGAACAGAAAAAAACACATGCTGATATTTACGATTTTAAAAATTTTAAAAAGTGTATCTATACATCGAATAGACAAGAAAGTCATGTTATTTATGTTAATTTTTTAGGTAATTTGTTAAGATGCGATTCAAAAAGTGATTTAACTAACCTTGAAAAATGCTCAAAGAATAGAGCAGGAAAAACGGCATTAGTAGCCTTAGAAATAACCTATTAATTTTATTATTACTATAGGTAAATTTGTGGTAGCTGGGACTTTCGCCTTTTTATCTTTTTGTTTTTGTGTCATTACATTTAAACCTCATTTCAGCTGTTTTTAATGAAAACTTTAAAAAAATTCATTGCTAATATGCTTATCTTATATTAAATGGTTTTTGTGTAAAGAAGTCCATTGTATATTATTATGCGTATGCATTTTATAATCAACGCTTGTATTTTTGCTCAAACTTTGTTATGTTATACGTTTAAAATGGATTTTGATTAAGGTTATTTAGTGGTAAGTTGACATTTAACATAGCCGTGAATTACTTGCTGCCGTGCATTTTAACGCACGCAGTGTAAAATGATTCATTTCAACTTGTGTCCGGCCTGTGGTCACCATAGGCCGGAAACCAGTTGAAATGATTCATTTTACACCGGGGGTGTTAAAATGAATGGCAGCAAGTGTGGTCCGCACGCGCGGAAGAGAGCTTGCGTCCGAGTTATGGAGAATCACGACGGTTAATTCGATGTACACAAAGGTCTCAAGAAGAATTGGAAATAAATTGTATAAGACCGGAAAAAATGAGGAAGAAACAAAATATGCACAACCAACTATCTTTTTTTTTAAAAAATGTTTTATGTTTATGTTATTTTCGAGTGTTATGATCGTGTTTTTTTAACCAATGTCATATACAAATTATTTTTAAATCTGCTTGAGACCTTTGTGTACATGGAATTAACCGTCGTGATTCTTCATACTGTAAGAGCTCGCAATATTGCAAACTCATTTCGGATTCGACAACCCCAAGTTAAGTCGGAAGCGTACCCATGCGTAATGTCTACTACCGTTACGCTAATTAGTCAACTTAGTGGACGAAAAACAATTCTGAGCGATTATTGGCGTATACAAAAAGGCGAGAGTCCCAGCTACGACAAATTTACCTATAGTAATAATAAAATTAATAGGTTATTTCAAGGCTACTAATGCCGTTTTTCCTGCTCTATTCTTAGAGCATTTTTCAAGGTTAGTTAATCACTTTTTTGAATCGCATCTTAACAAATTACCTAAAAAATAACATAAATAACATGACTTTCTTGTCTATTCGTTGCATAGATACACTTTTTAAAATTTTTAAAATCGTAAATATAGCATGTGTTTTTTTGTTCTCAGACTATCTGTGAACAATTTTGTCGACATTCTTGATTTTTTTGACACGGTAATATATAAGTTTTTTATGAATAATTGTATGACATTTCTGAAAGACCAAACATATTTTTTTATTTTCATGAAATTTTTCAGTTTTAATAATTTGGAAAAAAGAAATTAACCGGAAACAAAGTCATGAGGAACAGAACCATCACCCATGTACTCCACATGATTTTGACTCAGAATTATATTTCTTTTTTTTTATAACTATCATGCCTTTTCCCTACAAATAAACCCTTTTATCCAGTTAAGCCACGCCTAATTTTACTATTTAAAAAAAACTTTTATGTAAAACGGCGTCGAGCGTGAAATCCATTTTTATATCAATCATCTTTTTGTTTTTCAAAGAAAGTCAATAACTATTAAATGTTTCAAGTCATTGTGTAATAGCTGAATTTTTGTTTTATGATATTTTAATTTTGGAGTATGAAAAAACTGAACTTTATTTGTTATTTGCTCTTTTATTATTCAAAAAAGCTTCAAATGTGACAAAAAGGGCATTAACGTTTGTAAAATGTATTTAATGATTAATTCTTTGGGTATCGGTTGTTCCAACTTAATTGATTCATGACTATTTTTAGGACAGTGATGAAGTACTTATACTAAAAAATTCGTTGGTTTTTTCGATTTACTAAAAAACTTTAGAAAAGCATTGTTGGTTTTTTCTTAATTCTGTGACGATTTTTTAAAGTTAAATTAACATAATTTAGAAGTTTTCGTTCAGTTTTCATTTTCTTCCGATGACAAAAATCCGTACTATAGGGTAGGTAATTAATGTTGTTAATTAATTAATTAATTAATCCACAAGTTTTTATGTAGAATAGCTATTTAATGTTTTTAACAGATTACCTTGGCGTAATGCTGAAGAGGATTGCTAAAACCGTAAGGATCATTTTTTTTCCGAAGATACGTAACTGAACGAGTAACGGCAAAAGGCTAAACGATATTGGTGGTAAAAGACTATAGTCTATTATTAATAATGCGGGCTGGCGACATAGGTGGGCAGGAGAGGGGGGTTATACCCCCAAAAATCCCGACTATAGTCGACACCCCCTCCCCAATAAAATTTGCGTTTACCCAACCCGGACACCCCCTCCCTAAAATTTGGGGGAGTCCCACCCAGTACTAAAAACCCTAAAAATGGGGTATTTTAAGTATACCCCAAAAAAATTTTTGGGACACCCCCTTCCCCGAGTTTCGGGGGTCAAGTATACCCCCCAAAAAAAATCTGGGAAGCTGCCCACCTATGGCTGGCGACAAAAGTCGAACTGTTCAAAGATCATATCCCCATAACCGAGGGTAGAATATGTACGGGACATATATCGAAGCATAGCTCAGAATCTTAGCTATCTTCTAAAAGTTTAGAAAAACTTGTTTTTTATGACGTCATCACTACGACCGATGCCGTGAAAAAAACCTGATCCCAGAAAAAACAAAACAAAATTTTATTTGTATAAGATAAAAAACGCCGTTTGGTACGCTGTTAAAACATACTACTTTTTCGAGAATTTTCTGAAAATTTAAGCGAAATCGGCTCGCTCAAATTTTTTTTATGATGCATTGAATGCGCGCGGTTTTCGCAATTTTTCGCCAATTTAATTCGCTGCAAAAAATATAGCTTTTGTTTCGCTTTTTTCTCTGTCATTTTTGTATAGAATTAGTAATTGTGACTCTGTATCGTTTAACCTAGATATGATATAAACAAAATAAGTCAAAATCACGTTGATTTTATAATGATTATGATGACTCTTTGTGTCGTAGTAATGACGGTTTAAACTGGCGTTTCAGACACAGTGGAAATTGGCTAGGCTAGGCTTAGGCCAATATTATTTAAGTTGCTTATAAAAGTTTACTATTTTAAAACTTATAAATGAAACATACACTTTTATTTCGTGTTGCAATAATATTATGCTTATTTAAAATTCCTTTACGTTTTATATTCGGCTGTGTTTTTTTTATTGGTTAATTGCTGTGCTTTTTAACCAATGGTTTTATTATTTTTGATCCGAAATATTGTTCTTTGCTTATAGTGATAATTTAATGCTTTTTTTGGTCACACCGATGTTCAAAACTTTTAGATTAAATAAAAATAAATAATTTATGAAAATGTAATTAACAGCTATTATTAACTTAGACAAAAGGATAGATGGGGTGGCGTGGGTGAGGTTTTACTCTGGTCGCAATTTAGGGTACTCTGGGTAATGACTCTGGTCATTATTTTAACTTTTTTGTTGTTAAAACAACAGTATCTGAAGTAATAATTCTCACGTTTCGGTATAATCAATAAAAATAGCCGTTAATTAACATATAAAATCTCAAATCAATGATTAAAAAGTTTTGATTTTTGTTATAAAGAAACCCATAAAAGTCCAGATTTTCCTACCTCATTTGCTTTAAATCGAACTATAGTACTGAATTCATGCTTATTAAAATAAAACCTGTTAATAAGATACTTTTAAAATCTTTTTTTTTTTCAAATTTTAACTTTAAATTTATTGATCGTGCTCAAAAATAATTATAATAAAAAAACACAAGATAGTTTATGAAAATGTTTTTTATTTCGAAAATGTTTACCGGTGTGTCTCTCTTGTCTTTTAACATTTGTGCACCTTTTTTGTAACAATCTGCGTTTTGCTATAAATATTTTATTAAAATCTGTAGTACTCACAATAATGTCATTCATTTTTTCAGCACCAAGGCAGCTAAAGGCTAGCAATTAGTGATTTTCCTAACTACCTTCCAATATTATGCTCCGAAGTTTCGGCCAATTAAAGCAGAAGAAGCTTCGAAGCTCCACCCCTTGCTAGCGATTTCAAGCTTACTTTAGTTTTAAATATGTTTGAAGTTGGTCTATCCACATTTTTTGAAGTATTATTGTTTTTAACAACTTTTGAAGAAAAAAATTAGTTTACAAAATAATTTTAAAAAAAAATAATCTATAACATCACTACTTTTAATAATTAACCCGTTACCGTAATTGCCTTTTCCCCGGTTACCACGGTGAAAAGTTGTTTTTTATGTATTCTTATTATTTTCGCTAGTAGTCAGAGTGCATTCGCAATGGTCTGTAGTAGGTGGGAAGGAAATCACGCGAACGCACTATGATTACCATCGAAAATAACGGGAATTATAACATTTACAAAAACACTTTTCACCGGCAATCACGGGAACGGGCTAAAATGGGGCGGAGCTCCAGGGGTTGCTCTAGAGCTCCGCAAAACAGCTTCGCTTTAAACCTCCGGGGCTCGAAGTTGCGGGGAACATCACTGGTGATGCTCATAACCTCCAAGATTAAGCCATTTTAAAGTTTTGAAAAAATTTAGTTTACAAAAAATGTTTAAAAAGTTTAAAGTTTAAAAGTTTATTTATTTCGCATAAAGCAGGATACGCAAGGCCGATGTTACTCAGCACTAATTGCGCAACCAAATACTACATATAACAATATTAACAAAGAATATTATCACAATGCAGTGTGTCTCAGCGGGGACTCGATCCAGGGACCTTCAGTAGGCAAGACGTAAGATCTGCCACTGCGCCACAGCCTCGACGTTCTATGTTAATAATTATATTGCTTATAGTTCTATTATGTTTTTAAATATAATTATATTGCTTTTTAACTGTTCAGAAAATTAACGCAAACATAAAAGGCCTTGAAATATTTTGTAAAATAATTTTTTCCAAAACTTGGTAAAACGATAAAAAATGCCCTAAAATGTGGATGAAACAGTTGAAAACAAATTTCAAGCTTAAATAAATTTGAAATTGCTCATTTAAAAAGCAAAACTCCGGAGCTCCTTCCGCTTTAAAAATAGTCGCAGTTCCGGAGAACGCTATTTAAATTATGTTCCAAATTACAACTTATATAGAGTTGATTCGGCCGAGTTATAATTGGTTTAAATAAAATTTGCATATATGTCATGATAGACCGCACAATTTGTCAGATCACAAAATCGTGATTATCAATCAATTCTTTGTTGTCAGTTGCTGCATCTATGTTCCAAATTACAACTTTAGTTGATTCGGCCGAGTTATAATTGTTTTAAATAAAATTTGCATATATGTCATGATAGACCGCACAATTTGTCAGATCACAAAATCGTGATTATCAATCGATTCTTCGTTGTCAGTTGTATCCATGTTCGGAATTACAAGTCATATAAATTTTATTCGTTCAAGTTATAATTGTTTTAAATAAAATTTGCATAGGGTAGTGCATTTAATTTCGACACTTTTTTGTTTTCCGATATAACTTTTTACTGTATGGCCCGATTTTCATGTTTAATAGCTCATTTTGAAGCTTTTACAATACTGTGTTGCGTCACAAAAGTTTCACTGTACGAAAGTATTTTTTTTTACTTAATTAAATCAGTTTTTAAAAAAATGGAAAATTGCCGAAATTAAATATGTGCATTTAATTTCGGCACTTTACAAACAATCTATTGTTTCTCAGTAAAAAATCATCATTTTCAAAAATTTAAAAGCCTATCATTATCTTCAGACAGTTTTCTTTAATTTAAGCTTCTACTTGGTGTTTAACGTGTAACTGGCAAAAAGTTACAGCTAAAATGCCAAATGGTATCAAAATGAGCAAAATTTGGGAAAAAAGTGCATTTAATTTCGGCACTTTTTAAAAGGACCCTCTTAATCGAGCTTAAGTGCAGTGCTATGACCCCTACACATTTCAACGTTGTTTTTTAACTATTTACAACTACAATTTAACACCCGACCACTTAATTCAATCCGTTTTTACCTACAGCATATGAGTGCCGAAATTACACTATTTTATTTTATAACGATTGCTCACCACAGACGCAACGTAGAACCACGGGGACTAAAAATTCGGAAAATAGACTAAATTTTACCAGGACAGTTTAATTTTTAAACCAATTTATTGCGTAGTCATGAAATGCCCATGTTCTAAAAACGAGTAACAAATTTATTTTTTATAAATCACATAATTTCACATGAAAATATCATAACATAACAAATAAAAAGCTCACGACAGTCATTTACATATAATTAGCTCTCATATCAAACGTTATAAAAGTTATCAAAAGTCGTATTCCGTCCAGGATTACCAAAGATATAGTCCAAAATCAAAAATGCCCAATTGGGAAAAGTGCCGAAATTAAATGCACTACCCTATATGTCATTATCGACTGCACAATTTTCAAATCACAAAAGCGTAATTATTAATCGATTCTCCGCGGTTAGTTATATTTTTCAAATTTCAACTTATATAGATAGAGTTGATTCGGCCGAGTTATTCAAAATCGAAAAAAGCGTTAGGAAGTTGCTCGCTAACTTACTCACGTATTTACTTACTCATCTGAAGATAATACCCGGCGGCCCAAGGCCGCCGGAATTATACCAAAGAATAAATATTCATGTTTGCCGAATTTTAGGAACTTTTTATTACTTTAAACTTCATACTTTTGGTTGTGTTGTGTTAGTTTTTAATCCGAAATTTTTAACCTTACCGGATTGTTGATGTTTAATTTAAGAACGATTTTTTGGGCTAAATCATTTTGTAAAGGCATTAAAACTAAGCGTTAAGTGATTTTTTATGATTAGATTTACACTTCTGGCAAACATGGATTATTTCAGTAATATTAGTCTCTAACTGCAGTTAATAATAGTTTTTGAATGCTATTATACTAATATTAATGTTTTATGAGAATTATACGCTAATAGAAATAATTGCACACTTAAAACATTATTTTAAAAATTTCGGACAGAGTAGTTTACATCAGAAACCTTTTATTTTGTTCTTTTAAAAAGATCAAACAACAAATTTCTATTTTGTTTTTTTATCTGTTCTTTTTAATATTCAAAAAACAGTTTGAAAGTAAAATGAATTGTGTTATGCCTTTGTTTCAAAGTAAAATGAATTGTATTACGTCGTGATGTTCCTACCCTCCAATATCATGCTCCGGAGCTCGGTCATTTAAAGCAGAGGGAGCTCCGGAGTTTCGCCTCTTAAGCCCGGTTCACACTGAGGTGGCAATGCCACCGGTGGCATTGCCACCGCGATGTGGCATTGCCACCGCTTTTGTGTCTAACGTTAAACATATGACGTGTTCACACTGAGGTGGCAATGCCACCTTGCGGTGGCAATGCCACCGCGCCGCTGTTGTGTTCGATCCACAACTCCGTCATCGGTGGCAGCTCTCTCAAGAACAAAAACACATGTGAACGCGCGCATTGTTAAAAAAATCAATGGGTATTACGGTTTTTTTACATAAGAACGTTTTCATTGTATAAGCAAAACCGCAAATAATATTGCGGTGTAAATAGAAAAACGCGTGAAAACGTGTAAATTGCATAAATGAAAAAATTATATAGCAAAAACCCTGTTTAGCAAAACAAACAAAAACAAATGATCTTTTATGAAAATTTTTTTTAGTTTTTACAAATTTTAAACACACGTACATACAAAGCATGAAAAGTGCTTGAATACTAATTTGTAATTTTTTATGCATTAATAAAAGATTTGCACATTTTTCTGCTGCACAGTTTCTAGAATAATTTATTGCGCGGCTTTAGGTTAAAAGAGTAAAACAACCAAAAAAAACAGGATTATTAAACAAATCTAAAAACAAAATTGTTTACCTTTATTATTTAAAAAGACAGCTTTTAAGTTCGTTAATGTTTCTTCGACCACCTTTTAGAAATAAAAATATGGCTACTGATTCAAATGAACTTCTGATCAAGTCCGGAACCGTTCGGAACTTTATTACATGCGAGAAAAAACATACATGGAGATATAATTAATCAAGCAAACAGCTGGAAAATAATGAAAAGGGTAAAACGTAAAAAAAGAGTAAAAAGTAA